>JAODPA010068792.1:0-32533 GCA_025585075.1 Nepenthes mirabilis | reverse complement strand
AACTATTCTATTTCTATCTTATTCCATTTTAATAATAACTAAACGTACCATTATTATTATTTGTTATTCAAGTCACTCATATTAATATTTGAAACAAATAATCCTTGTGCTGCGTCCCTGGGTTTATGTTCTCTGGAGGATTAGGGAGCCTTTGAATTTCATGCCGAGGTTAGTTCTTGAATGGGTCTGATCTCCGCTCTCCTTAACCTGAGCCCTACACAATACAAATTACAAACAAGAGTTCAGAGGTCAGGGAAATATTTTTCCATCGAAAATATTCAGACGTTCAAGTCATGTATCTTCCGCAATAAATGGAGAGATGCAATAGTGAATATAAAGATGCAGTGCGGGATGTGAGGATACAAGAATGCAAGACTCGTTGAGCGATTATGGGAGGCTAGGCTCCGCGGTTCGCACTATAGAGAGTGGCTCACTAAAATTACTCGTTAGAGGCTTTTGGGGTCAACGACCTTTGATTCCCCTGGGGATCAGGAGTTCGATTGGAATCGGATCCCTCTCCTGTTGAAGAAAAGGATACTTATAGGCTCTATGGTGGAAAACCTTAGGCGCGGGAATCTCTAACATGTGGCAAGCCGGGATTCACCAGCCACTAACCGCTGGTGATAGCCAGTGGTGTCAATTGTTGTCTTGCAGTGGTACGGAGACTATTGTCGGACATTGACCACTCTTGGTCAGAAGTTCGCACGAGGAATGGCTGGGTGGCTTGGAAGGATAACGTGTGTCGTAGCTTGCAGCAAAGACTTTCCCCTCATTGGCTAGCATGCTCTGGGCAGACTCCTGCCACCTACAGCTACCTCAACAGGCTGTAGCAGTGCGCTGATTGGCCGTTGTTCTGAGATGTCATGTGGTGTGACGGAACACATTTTTTTTTTTTTTGATTTCGTTATTCGTAACACAATTGAAAACCCAAACTAAACCAGTTGGGTGCAACACAGGATCATAGATGCCATCTAGAACCCATATACTTTTTAACAATAATAAGTATAGCGGAAGTTATTCTAACACTTGCAGAAGCATTCATATTCATTCCAAGATATTTATTTCCGAGTACATAGCCAAAATGTTTAACCATAGAAGTCCATCAAGTCATTACAATAATATTTCTCCAAAATAAGCTTCTGAGGTCTTTAATAATCCAATAGGAAAGCTCTAATCACTCTAACTCGTCAGGCACAAGCTCTAAAGCTTCATCTGTAGGGGGAAAAATAAAACAGTGAGCCGAGGCCCAACAAGGTACATGTACATGAGTAGTAAAACGATGATGCAGAACGGTCATATAACTATGCATAAACAGAACGGTTAATCAGAATGAAGTCCAATAAATAGAGAAAACATACCTTGACAGTACTATACTTCAAAATTGGTAATCGGTACAGTAACATAACATATCGGTAATCGGTACGATAAACGGTGAACAGTACATATCAAATCGGTAAACAGTATTTCATATTCGGTAATCGATACTTCAAATTCGGTAATCGGTACGGTAACATAACATAACAGTAAACGGTACTTCATATCATATCGGTACAGACCCTGCCAGTATACCCTACTAGCTGAGGGGACGAATAATCGAGGATAGATTGTATTCACTCCACACAATCTAAGGCCGGTAACTGTTATATGGGTATCCCATCTGGCGGGATCGGTACGGTATGCCACCCGTAGGTAGGCCAGTAACGGTTATATGGGCATCCCATCTGGCGGGATCGGTAGGTATGCCACCCGAAGGTAGGCCGGTAACGGTAATTCCCCCTGTCCGTAACGCCCCGAGGGCAGGGTGGACCACAAATAACTCCATGGATAGAGTTATCCTCGATTACCACCGAAAAGTCTTAAGGCATGCCAGAGAACCTTTCCGGACTGTAGTCAGTCCCGGGTCCAAAAATAACTATAACGGAAACCATTTCTTTATCGAAAACCCCTTTTTGAAATCAAACTTTCATAATATATCTTCAGCTATCTGAAAATTTCCTCGGTACCGGTACATATTTTCGGAAACAATTATACTTGGGGCCGATTAGATTTTTATTAAGGAAGGGCCGGAGCTCTTTTCTCGTTAGAGGAGCCAGTTTCATTTTCAGTACAAAGCTGGGATTTATTTTCAGTGCAAAATGCCGAAATTCTTTTTCTCAAAATGCCGGAGTGCTCAAAAAGCCGGAGTGTTCAAAAGCCAGAGTGCTCAAAAGCCGGAGTGCTTCTTACTCAAAGAACGGAGTGCTTTTCCTTTAAAACCGGGGTGCAAATTCCTTCTTAAAAAGCCGTTTTCAACAAAGCTGGAGTTCACTGTCAAAACGAAGTCGGAGTTCATTTTGACAGAAACCGGAGTTCTCTCTTTAACAAAATCCGGAGTTCTTTATCGACAAAAGCCAGAGTGCTTTTTCTCAAAAAGTAGGATTGCTTAAAAAGCCGGAGTTTAAGAAAAGCCAAAGTTCTTTTTCTTCAAAATGCCGGACTTTAGAAAGCTTGGATGGAGTACTTTTAAAAAGGACGGAGCTCTTTTTGGACAGAGTGCTTTCAAAAGGACAGAGCTCTTTTTGGACGGAGTGCTTTCAAAAGGACGGAGCTCCTTTTGGACGGAGTACTTTCAAAAGACGGAGCTCTTTTTGGACGGAGTGCTTTTCGGACGGAATGCCTTTCAGACGAAGAGCTTTTCAGATGGAGTACTTTTTGCTCAGTGCTTTTCACAACAGGACGGAGTGCTTTTCATTAACAGGACGGAGTGCTTTGTATTAACGGGACGGAGTGCTTGTTATTGAAAGTCGGAATACTTTTAAAAGCCAAAGTTCATTTTCCTCAAAGAACGGAGTTCATTAAAAGCCGGAGTTCATTTCACATTAAGGCCGGAGTTCATTTTACATTAGGAAACTGAGTTTAATTCTCATGTGGCAAAGTTCATTTTACAATGCAGAAGGTCGATATTTAATGCAGGAAGCACGAACTTTAAAACAGAGTACACGTGCAGTAAAGTATGAACTTCAAAACAAGGAACACTTGCAATATTCTTAAAGCATAAACTCAAAAACAGAGCAGAGTTCACTTGCAATTTTCTTAAAGCATGAATTTAAAAGTAGCGTCCGAAGTACACTTGCCTGACGGGCTGTCACAAAATTCTTCCCTCCTTGCCTGACAGTCGATTTTTACCGTCTTGGAGCTCTCTCCTTCACTCACTTCTCTCAGCTTGTATTTTTGCCCTCGCTTCAACACTCGTTGCCAGTATTTATAGAGGAGGGGTTAGGTGGAGTAAGTGGGGCAGGTAACTTACTTCCGTACTTTTTCTCAGAGGGTAGGTGAGGTAACTAGATTAGTTTGCCTACTCCATTCGGTCGCCGCCTAGTTGAATTCTAACTAAATCCTAAAGTTTACTTCTGTCTTTAGTTCTATTAATTTATTCCGGCCAACTGCTCCTTATTTATTGCCAATGTTGCCGGTCAACTCTCCAATTCTGGTCAACATCTCAAAATCCGGTCAACTCTTCAATTCCGGTTAATGTCTTTGAATCCGGTCAACTTTCCTACTTAAAGCCGGTCAACGTAATACCCTCAAATCTAGCCAACTCCTCCGAATCTGGTCAACATCTCCAATTCCGGTCAACTTCTTCTTATTATTCACTCCGTCCACCACATTTTCATAAACTTCGGATTTCCTCTCCTTGCACCCACAATTCCACTCCGGCCTTACCAACACAAAGAGCCATGCTGAACTTCAAGGCCACTTTGGCCTCTCGCACTTCCAAAACTGGCCAGTCATTTCACATGGTCGGACTTGATTTAACAAGGGTGGAGCCGAACTTATTTTGTACTAAGGAAAGGCCGAACTTGATTGAGGCTTAAGGCCGCCGATTTAGATTTCGTATTTCGGTCAACACTTTGAGCCATTGGATTTTGGGATCTCACAATTCTCCCCCACTTAAAGGAATTTCGTCCTCGAAATTAAGGAAATACCTCATTATATTCGCCCTAAACCTCAATGTTGAGCATTTTCTTTGGTTATTAACTTAAACCTTTTTATATGCTCAGGTTCATCACTCTTCCGCTGCGCGCTCTGATTAATCAGTTAGCTTTGGTTTGTTTAATTTCATCTTACCGCCACTATCACAGCCTAGCATTTTGGTTCTTTTAGCCAAAATTTCAACATGAAATTCAAGATACAATTAGATTTTGAAAGCAGGTTACTTTACATTTTCTTCATTTCATGTCAGATTCCCTTCTAAAAATCCAAGCCTTGTGATAACCTTAATTTAGATTGATTCTAAAATATCTATACTTCATAAGTATCTCTCACATATCCTCAATTCATAACAGGAGAAAAAGTCCTAACTGCGATCGTCTCTATGGATTTGGTTCAGTCTTAGACCATTGCTCAAGACCTCGAGATCCTAACACTTAACAGCCTCAAAATCTCAAGGTCCATATACCGAAGGAAATAACTTTTCTGAACCCTCAACCCGTGGCAAGATCAAAACTGAAAATTATACGGTCACCACTGGTTCAATGTGGCTTCAGATTCCATTGTCTAATTCATTACCTCTACACTTAACAATTTTAAGACCTTGTTGGCATGTGAATCGACACATTATTTGAAATCAACATGGGGGTATCATTTGATCATCATTTAAGTGGAGACATTTCATTACTGATTTCAAGTAATTCTGATAAGGGATTCCTCTCCTAATTGACCCCAGAGTATTAATTCTCAACAATCTAAATTTTTTTTTTTTTGAGTCTGATGTCAAACAGATTAGCTTAGTCATACCTACGTTTCTTAAAACCTCCAGATTCTCAAATGGTCATCTATTAACTTTAAAAAGAGCAATCCTAATTCTAATTAGGTTGAACACCTTTAACTCACTTAACCTTACCTCTTACTCAGAATTTTATAACCTCATGACAGGGTACTGTATCTTTTACCAACGTCCTTGAATATTAATTCATCTCTAGAGGTTCAAAATTTCTCAAAATCATCCCTAAGCCATCAGTTCTACTTATTTGCTATACCGACCAAATGAACCAAGTATTATCGTCTGTGCTACAGTCACTAATCTCACAAAACCCATAAAGCATACATATGTCTATATAACAAATTAAAATTTCGTGATTAAGAGAATACCTTCTTCTGCCTTCGGGGTGTCTTTGGGTCTTATACTGTTGTCGTAATACTCAGACTTCTTTTCTTTTGACCTTTTGATAACGCGCAATCTTTTATCAGGTGACCCAACTTTCCACAATGATAGCACGCTCCAATTTTCTTATAACAAGGTTTCCCCGTGTGCTTCTTCCTACAATATATGCATGTAGCAGTTGATGTTTGTGAACTAGTCACTGACAGAGCTTCAGTAGTGCTCTTCCCCGTATCCACCATTCTTGCCTTCTTGGATGGTTCTACATGTGGTTTCCTACCAGGATCCGCCCAATTAGTAGCCCTTTTTGTAAGAAATTTTTGTGTCTCTAACTCCCTCTCGAGTACTAAGGCCCTATCTAGGACCTCAGTATAGGTCTGAAACTCCTCGGTCACTAATTAACTTCTAATCTCATTGTTTAACCCTTGCAAGAACTTCTTGGTCATTCTCATTTGATCTTTACTTATGAGAGGTACATGATGAGACAATTCGATGAACCTTGCGCCATACTCTGCTACAGTGCGATTTCTTTGCCTAAGTTCGATAAGTGCTCCTTCCCTCCAATCCTAAAGGTTAGTGGGAATATAATCTTCCCAAAATGCCTCCTCAAATGTCTCCCAGGAAATTTCCTCATCCCACCATCCCATTGTTCTTTTCTTTTTAGCCCACCAATCATCGGCTTCTTTTTCCAATTTAAAGGTTGCGAAGATAACTCTTTCACTATCACAACATTGGATAACTGTAAATACTTTCTTCAATTTTCTAATCCAATTTTCTGCCTTCAGCGGGTCTGCTTCTCCTAAAAATTCAGGCACATTTGCTGCCTTAAATTTCTCATACATAGATGGAATCGGTTGTGGTGCAAGCACCAGGGCCCTATGATGTCGTTCCATCTTCTCTTTAACATGCGTCATCCTCTCCGGCAAAGTCACGTACTTAGCTTCTCGATCATAGGGGGTACTATCACTATCCCGGCCATATCTTCTTCTCCTTTCATTAGCCATCCTAAAATCAAGGCAAACACATGAATGTAAGGACAAGGATCCAATGAATAAGAAAGAAGTATTCAATAACTTTAAGGAATTTCTAACCAAACCTAAGAACCAATTTCTTAAGGGTCCCAGTAACCTTAATTTCGCATACCTATTCCTACAAGAATTCTATTCAGAGATCCAAACCTATGCTTCCGCTTTTCGATCGATCAATTCCTAAGGCATCTCAATTCTCTGATACCAATTATGACGAAACAGATTTTTTTTATTCTGTCATTTGTAACACAATTGAAAACCTAAACTAAACCAGTTGGGTGCAACACTGGATCACAGATGCCATCTAGGACCCATATACTTTTAACGATAATAAGTATAGCGGAAGTTATTCTAACACTTGCGAAAGCATTCATATTCATTCCAAGATATTTATTTCCGAGTACATAGCCAAAATGTTTAACCATAGAAGTCCATCAAGTCATTACAATAATATTTCTCCAAAATAAGCTTCTGAGGTCTTTAATAATCCTTCAGGCAATCACTCCAATTCGTCAGGCACAAGCTCTGAAGCTTCATCTGTAGAGAGAAAACATAAAACAGTGAGTCGAGGCCCAACAAGGTACATGCACATGAGTAGTAAAACGATGATGCAGAACGGTCATATAACTATGCATAAGCAGAACGGTTAATCAGAATGTAGTCCAAGAAATAGAGAAAACATACCTTGACAGTACTATACTTCAAACTTGGTAATCGGTACAGTAACATAACATATCGGTAATTGGTATGATAAATGGTGAACAGTACATATCAAATCGGTAAACAGTATTTCATATTCAATAATTGGTACTTCATATTCGGTAATCGGTACTTCATATTCGGTAATCGGTACGGTAACATAACATAACAGTAAACGGTACTTCATATCATATCGGTACAGACCCTGCCAGTATACCCTACCAGCTGAGGGGGCGAATAATCGAGGATAGATTGTGTTCACTCCACACAATCTAAGGCCGATAACTATTATATGGGTATCCCATCTTACGGGATCGGTACAGTATGCCACTCGAAGGTAGGCCGGTAACTGTTATATGGGTATCCCATCTAGCGGGATCGATAAGGTATGCCACCCGAAGGTAAGCCGGTAACGGTAATTCCCCCTGTCTGTAACGCCCCGAGGGCAGGGCGGACCACAAATAACTCCATAAACAGAGTTATCCTCAATTACCACCGAAAAGTCCTAAGGCATGCCGGAGAACCTTTCCGGACTGTAGTCAGTCCCGGGTCCAAAAATAACTATAACGGAAACCATTTCTTTATCGAAAACCCTTTTTTGAAATCAAACTTTCATAATATATCTTCAGCTATCTGAAAATTTCCTCGGTACTGGTACATATTTTCGGAAACAATTATACTTGGGGCCGATTAGATTTTTATCAAGGAAGGGCCAGAGCTCTTTTCTCATTAGGGGAGCCGGTTTCATTTTCAGTACAAAGTTGGGATTCATTTTTAGTACAAAATGCCGAAGTTCTTTTTCTCAAAATGCCAGAGTGCTCAAATCAAAAGCCGGAGTGCTCAGAAGCCGGAGTGCTTTTTACTCAAAGAACGGAGTGCTTTTCCTTTAAAACCGGGGTGAAAATTCCTTCTTAAAAAGCCGTTTTCAACAAAGCCGGAGTTCATTGTCAGTACGAAGTCGGAGTTCATTTTGACAGAAACCGGAGTTCTCTCCTTAACAAAATCTGGAGTTCTTTATCGACAAAAGCCGGAGTGCTTTTTCTCAAAAAGCAAGATTGCTTAAAAAGTCGGAGTTCAAGAAAAGCCGAAGTTCTTTTTCTTCAAAATGCCGAACTTCAGAAAGCTTGGACGGAGTACTTTTAAAAAGGACAGAGCTCTTTTTGGACGGAATGCTTTCAAAAGGACGGAGCTCTTTTTGGATGGAGTACTTTCAAAAGGACGGTGCTCTTTTTGGATGGAGTAATTTCAAAAGGACGGAGCTTTTTTTGGACGGAGTGCTTTCAAAAGGACGAAGCTCTTTTTGGACGGAGTACTTTTCGGAAGGAATGCCTTTCAGACGGAGTACTTTTCGCTCAAAGGGACGAAGTGATTTTCACAATAGGACAGAGTGCTTTTCACAATAGGACGGAGTGCTTTTCATTAACAGGACGGAGTGCTTTTCACAACAGGACGGAGTGCTTTTCATTAACAGGACGGAGTGCTTGTTACTGAAAGCCGGAATACTTTTAAAAGCCGAAGTTCATTTTCCTCAAGGGACGGAGTTCATTAAAAGCCGGAGTTTATTTTACATTAGGAAACCGAGTTTAATTTTCATATAGCCAAGTTCATTTTACAATGCAGAAGGTCGATATTTAATGCAGGAAGCAGGAACTTTAAAATAGAGTACACGTGCAATAAAGTATGAACTTCAAAACATGGAACGCTTGCAATATTCTTAAAGTATGAACTTAAAAACAGAGCAGAGTTCACTTGCAGTATTGTTAAAGCAAGAATTCAAAAGTAGCGTCCGAAGTACACTTGCCTGACGGGCTGTCACAAAATTCTTCCCTCCTTGCCTGATAGTCAGTTTTTACCGTCTTGGAGCTCTCTCCTTCACTCCCTTCTCTCGGCTTGTATTTTTGCCCCCGCTTCAACACTCGTTGCCAGTATTTATAGAGGAGGGGTTAGGTGGAGTAAGTGGGGCAAGTAACTTACTTCCGTACTTTTTCTCAGAGGGTAGGTGGGGTAACCAGATTAGTTTGCCTACTCCATTCGGTCGCTGCCTAGTTGAATTCTAACTAAATCCTAAAGTTTACTTCTATCTTTAGTTCTATTAATTTATTCCGGCCAACTGCTCCTTATTTATTGCCAATGCTGCCGGTCGACTCTCCAATTCCGGTCAACATCTCCAAATCCGGTCAACTCTTCCAATCCAGTCAATATCTTCTAAGCCGGTCAACTCTTCAATTCCGGTTAATGTCTTTGAATCTAGTCAACTTTCCTACTTATAGCCGGTCAACGTAATATCCTCAAATCCAGCCAACTCCTTCGAATCTGGTCAACATCTCCAATTTCGGTCAACTTCTTCTTATTATTCACTCCGTCCACCACCTTTTCATAAACTTCGGATTTCCTCTCCTTTCACCCACAACTCCACTCCGGCCTTACCAACACAAAGAGCCACGCCGGACTTCAAGGCCACTTCGGCCACTCACACTTCCAAAACTGACCAGTCATTTCACATGGCTAGACTTGATTTAACAAGGGTGGAGCCGGACTTATTTTGTACTAAGGAAAGACCGAACTTGATTAAGGCTTAAGGCTGCCGGTTTAGATTTCGTATTTCGGTCAACACTTTGAGCCATTGGATTTTGGGATCTTACATGTGGGCTATACACTAGGATTTGCTGGGCTTCATAACAGGGTTTTGAGCCTTGCTACTCAACTAGGTTGGCACTCTTTCGACTGGGCCTCATTGCTCTTGGCCTGCCTCCAAATTAGACCCAACACTAGCCCTCCATACCTGGGGACAGCCTAATGTCATGGCCTAGCATGTCCATTGTGGGTCCAACTGGCTATTCATGTGGCCTTCATCAAGATGCGATAGCTCTTATCCTAACATGGTATTGCTCCTTCCCCATGCGAATATGTAGCCTTTTCAACCATCGCAGAGATTCGGAGCCTCGTAGGAAAGGATTTGCGTCCTGCAGTCTAGCTCCACATTGATGGCTTTCTTATTTGATGATAGACGACCATTGGGTTACGTGCCCCTCTAGGAGCTCATCGGTTATTGGTGCAATGATAAATTGGGGAGTTCCCCAGTCGAGAAGATCCATGCTCAACCACTCTTCAGAGAAGTAATGCAAAGCCCTTGGCTCGCTCCACTTCCTGTGGGGATCCACGAAGGGATCGAATGGACTCGCGAGAGACCCAATGTTGTTGTTGAAGTCTGTCGTCACGCCCTTTCTACGGGTGATCCCTCATTATAACGAGGGAGGCTCAGCCACTTTGCTATCGTCATGTGCCTTCCTCACGGTAAGCCATGACTCCAATCCGCAGGTGGGATGCAACTAGGTTGGCACGCTATTTCACGGGGATTCTATTCCCTCGATAGGTGGAACGTGGTATCCCTTTGGGGCTTGTGTGAGCGAGTTGCGGCCTCATTGGGACTTTTGTGATGGATGCTTTTCCTTCGCCTGCGGCGGTCTTTGACGACTCTTCGGTGGTGATCTTGCGTCAGCAACGTCAGTCCGGGAGCAGGATCAAAGTTCGGGTGATGCTACATGAACGAGCAGATGTGTTCATGTTCCCCAAGCCAGTTCCCTCTAGTGATGCCGCTATCCTGAGCTTCTTGCTCCTTGCAGTATTTTTACTTTTTTATACTTTTGTTATCACAAACCTTGTACTTTGTAAAGAAGAGTTTCAATGAATAAAAGCAGTATCATTTGCCTTCATTCTTTATGTCACTAAGTATCTCTTTTTCTTCCTTTGTGGTATGACTCAAGGGCCATTGGACCCTCTCACCGCCATACGCACCCGAGCGCTGGCCCATTCCAAATGTTTGGCGACTTCGAATCACCTTGGCTAATGCCCATTCCTCAATCCCGAATGGGGACTATCAATGAGAGGACCTAAAGGGGATTGGTCTCCGGCTCGTTCCACCGTGGGAGGCAGAATGTTGCTGGCGATCATCACATCAATCAAAGGTATTAATGCATTTATTGCGCTGGAGACCCTGGAGTCATGGCATCATGATGGCTCTCCTTAAAAAGGTGCGATTCTTCAAGGTACCACCATGTGAGAGGACATCATTGGTCAGATGAATGTGTTCCATCATTCAGACAACACCATTTCCTTGGAGGATTCTGGTTATTTAAATGCCACGAATCCCTTTAAGTTTCACATCCCTTGTTTGCTTAAAGGCACAAAATTTCGTTCTGCAGTTGTTTCTTCTTCCTTCGTTGAGGTGACATTGATGGCGAGATCGTCTTCTTCCTCAGCATCTAAATCGCCCTCTGAGGAATTTGAAAGGGATGTGCAAGCCTTGGGGGTTCACGATGAGGTTGCGTCTTTCATAGTGATAGCGGAGGGTTGTCATTTGGAGCCCTTTGTCATCGGGCTGATGAGGCTCCTGAGGGCATCGCCGAGTTTCGAATTAGATGGGGTGTCCACCTCCTCGTGACACCGAAGGATTGGAGGTACCCGTCCATCGTTTAGCTGTGTCCTTAGGGCTGTGGAGGAGATCGAGGCCTAGGTGCAGGTCGCTATTGGAGAGATCGAGCAAACTCAGGCACGGCTGGCGCATTTTAAACAATCATGGTCGAAGTTTGAGGTGAGGGTGTCACAGTTGGTCGGCAGCAACTTAGGGGCTCAAAACTGAATCGTTTCTCTTCTAGCAGAGCTCGAGTAGCACCAGGTGCAGTTCAGGGAGATATATGTCATCCGTGCACACAAGAGTCAAAACTGAGGTCGAGAATCAGGCTGGAGAAGTTGGCTCCCTTGCCAGAAGGGGGTTCCAGGAAGGCATCCGGCTTAGTAGGAGAATAGCTTCGCAGGCGGCATGAGGCTTTCATGTTGACCTTTTAGACTCCCAGAATTCAGGTGCTAGGATGTGACGGAATGGATATTTTTTTTATTCCGTCATTCATAATACAGGATCACAGATGCAATCTAGGACCCACACACATTATCCATAAAACATGTAGCGGAAGTCAATTTAATAACCTGTTGAAGCATTCAAACTTGTTCCCATAAAATTAATTCATTCGCACATAGGCACAAGGTTCCAATTTCAAAAATACGTCTATTCTAATTAGATCATTACATTCACTGCTTCTTCCGTGGTAACTCCTAAAGTATGCTTCGGAATCCTTAGAATCTCTTAGTCGGAGCTCTAGTTACTCCTTCTCGTCAGGCACAAATTCTATGGTCTCATCTGGAGGGGGGAAAAATAGAAAATAATGAGCCGAGGTCCTACAAGGTACATGCAGGTATATAGTAAAACATGTATGCGGAACATAACTCAGCAAAACAGATACTATTGCACATGAAGTTACAAATGCCATAGGAAGTGATTTATAATAGAAATATGATACAGATGTATACAGAACTGTCTGAAAATAGAAACGGTCTTCGAAAATCAGAAATCAATGTACTCATATTTTAGAAAGCAAAAATCAGTCTTACTTCCATAATTTATAGAAAACTTATCGTTTATCAGTAAAGGACCCTACCAGTAGACCCTACTAACGGAGGGGGCGAATAATCGAGGATAGATTGTGTACATCTCCCCACAATCAATGGCATTAAATAGAACGGATGATCCCATCTCACGAGATCCTTCCCCAATCCAAGGGGGCGCCGGCCAGAACAGAACAGAAGCTACCCTCCTATTATAACGCCTTGAGGAGGGGCGGATCACATATAATTCCATGGACAAAGTTATCCTCGATTACCACCATAACGTTCTAATGCATGCCGAAGAGCCTAACCTGACTACATATCAGTCCTGGGTCCATAATAATATAATAGAAACATTTTCTTCTTATCGTTTACTAGAAGCTATTTTCAGTATCAGTCAGAAACATCACTATTAACCCTTCAGAGATTGTGTACAGATATCTTAAAGCCGGTTCAAAAATCGTATACTTCAAGCCAGTTTCAAATCACAAAACTTAGTTTAAAAATCATATACTTTAAGTTGGTTTCAAAATATGATACAAGGCTGGTTACATTTTCTTACACAGGAAGGCCGGTTTCATTTTCTTACAAAAGAAAGCTGATTTTAGATTTTATCTTTGTTTGGATCTTATGAGAAGGGATGCCAGACTTCATTTTGGACACAAGGGAAAGTTGAACCTCTTTTTACCTCACACAAGGCCGGACTTCATTTTGTCCAAGGAAAGGCCAAAGTTTGTTTATTCATCAAGGGAAGGCCGAAGTTGTTGTGCCTCAAGGTAAATCTGGAGTTGTTTTGCCTTAAGGGAAATCCGGAGTTGTTCTGTCTTAAGGGAAATCAGGAGTTGTTGTGTCTTAAGGGAAATCCGGAGTTGTTGTGCCTTAAGGGAAATCCGAAGTTTTTTGTGTATCACGGAGCCGGTCTTGTTTTCTTCTCACACAAAAGCCGGTTGTGGTTTTCTTCACACAAGAGAAGGCCAAACTTGATTTTACCTAAGGAAAAGCCGAAGTTGTTGTGCCTCAAGGGAAGGCCGAAGTTGTTGTGCCTCAAGGGAAGGCCGGAGTTGTTGTGCCTCAAGGGAAGGCCGGAGTTGTTGTGTTTTATGCTTTAAGGGCCGGACCTGATTTTCTTCTTACACAAGCCGGACTTTATTTACAAGGGAGGAGGCCAGTTTGGATTTCCATGTTCACAAGACCGGTCTTGATTTTCACTTGGTGAAAGCCGGACTTGATTTACAAGGGAGGAGCCGGTTTGGATTTCCATGTTCACAAGGCCAGTCTTGATTTTCATTTAAGGAAAGTCGGACCTCTTTTATCATTAGGGGGAGGCCGAACTTGTTTTCATGCAAAGGGGACTGATTTTGTTGTTATCATGCAAAAGGAGCCGATTTCGATTTTAAGCATGCAGAGGCCGATTTCGATTTTAACATGCAAAGGCCGATTTCAATTTTATCATGCAAAGGATGATTTCGATTTTATCATGCAAGGGGCCAATTTCGATTTTAAACATGCAAAGGCCGATTTTGATTTTAACATGCAAAGGCCGATTTCGATTTTATCATGCAAAGGGCCGATTT
This sequence comes from Nepenthes mirabilis, assembly GCA_025585075.1. NCBI lineage: Eukaryota > Viridiplantae > Streptophyta > Magnoliopsida > Caryophyllales > Nepenthaceae > Nepenthes > Nepenthes mirabilis. The sequence continues at coordinate 18,653 of JAODPA010068792.1, read as the reverse complement.
TGTTTTTATCATGCAAGGGGGGCGATTTTGATTTTAACATGCAAAGGGCCGATTTTTTATGCTTATAATGCCGATTTTATTTTTAGTCCGAATTTTATGCAATTTCGGTTTAAGCAGGAAACACAAGGTAGAAAACAGAGAACATGAACTAACCATGAAATCCATCATACCGTAAATACAATTTAAGCAGTAACTTTAAAACGGTAAGCATTCTAAATTGGAAGGAGAAACACTAGTAGTTTTTTTTTAAACTAGACTTAGAAACGGGAGTTCTTAAAGCATGAACTTTTAAAACTGGGGTACACTTAGCAATATTCTTAAAAACAAAACTTAAAAGAGTAGCGTCCGAGGTTCACTTGCCTGACTGCCCACTCTAGCTGCCTCAAAGTTCTTCCCTCCTTCTTCGCTCCTTATTCTTCCATCGTGCCAGAAACTCACACTCATCCCTCAACCTGAGTCTGGTATATAAAGAGGAGGGAGTAGGTCAGGTAAGTGGAGATAAGTTACCTTCTCGGTACTTGCCTTCAGTGATTAGGTGGAAGTAGGTAGGTTAGTTTACTTACCTCAGTACTTCTCCTCAGAGTGTGATAAGGTAGTTTTCCTACCTCATTTGGTCGAGGCCTAGTTCAATTCTAACTAAATAATAAAGTTTGCTTTTGTCTTTAGTTGCCCTTAATTTATTCCGATCAACTTTTCGGTCAATGCTTATTATCCTAATTAAGTCATTTCCTTGCCCACGATTTTACCTCTTTTATTCAAGACTGGTTAACTTTCCCTCAAGCTGGTCCAAGGCCGGTCAACATTTCTAAACCTTTCAAAATCCGGTCAATTCTTCAAATTCAGTAAAATTTCTCTTATTATTTACTTCGGCCTCTTACACTTCCATGAAGTAGTTCGGCCTTCTAGTGGCAGAAGGCCACTCCGATTTTCAATAGCAATATTTTATTCCGAATTTAAGCCTTCTGGATTTTGGGATCTCACATAGGACATGCTCGGAACTGACCAAGTTCGCGACTCCTGATCCTTCAGCGCCTACAGTGCATAGATAGTTGTATCTGGTGGCCACTGATCGCCTCCCTCTATAAAGAAAACTTTATTAGTGAAAATACTCAATAAAATTTCATTACTTAACTAAGCAATTGGTTTATTTCCATTTATTGCATGTGCATGACTCATTTTTCCTTTTGGTTCCGCACTCTAGAAGGACTGCTGTCGCTGTTTCTGATTGTCAAAATTGCCGCATGAAATGCGGGTGTGACAATCGAGATTCTAACAGACAACTGCGGTGATAGTGGGATGGCAATTTGTCAGATGCCATGATGGGCTACTACAAGGGACTTGTGGCACATTGCTGAATGGGCACATGTCATGGTCATCATTTAGGGCGTCTTCTGCATTTTCCCACATGATGGCTCTTCACCTTCCCAACATTGCCTATTTAAGTAGCGCCTTTCCAGACTTACCATACTTTGCTCTTCCTTGCGTTTGAGAAGGTCATGGCCAGGAAGAAACATTCTCCCTCTTCTTCTTGCTCGATCCACAATGGATTTGGCGACATCGTGTCCATCCTGTTGATGACTGTCGTCGCAGCCTTGATGGTCGACAACGACATTCCTGGTGATTGGGCCTATCTTTCTCCTAGTCAGACTGGAAGGGTGAACGCACCCCCGGAGGGCTTCATCACTATCTACGAGCATCGTCTGTGAGGGGGGCTTCGCTTTCCTATGCCAATTGAACTATATGGGATCATTGACACGCTGGGGGTTCCCGTCACTCGGCTTCACCTCAATACTCTTCAATACCCGGTTACCCTGTGCATTTTCACTTGCATCCATTCCTATGCGTTTGGGTCAAGGTCGGTGAAGGTAATCTTCCGCTTCACTGAGCCAGAGGACTAGGTTTCAATATCCCTCTATGCTGGCTTGTGCTTTCGGGGAACAAATCTAAATTTGGTGAAGAACTGAAAATACCGCTTCTTCTTCCTAAGGGCTCCTCCAGATTGGGAGATATCTAGCGAGTGGGGTCCAGTGAACGACTTCTTTCAAAAGGAGGTGAGTGTCGACGAGGTGGAGGAAAAAATGCTACTTGGCCAAATTCAAGGGAATATGAAGACATTTTCCAAGTGAGGCTTTTACTTGACCTCCGATTCTTTTGCTGTTGCAAAGTGGGGCCCTGCATACGGCAGGGTGATAGCCACCATCAAGAAGAGGAAAGATGAAGCCATCATCCTTCGGGAACTCTCAAGTGAGTCCCCTGGGTAGAGCAACTTGTCACTGTCGTTTGGGTCTTCTTTTAACAAGGAGGTTGAGGCAGCACTGAAGAGGACGAGGGTTGCTGGAGGCACCTCCACGCGGAGATCATTGAGGCTAGCAGGCGAGTAGTTCGTTCATACCGGAACTACCATCTTGGAGCTGGAGCCACAATCACAGTCATAAGAGGGGGCGACTGAATGTTCCCTAATTCCTACCGTTGCATTGGCAGAGTACGGAGTTCCCCTGGTCGAGCTCCCTTCTGGTGGGGAGTCCCCATCAAGCTCCTTTTTTTACCTTGAGCTGTAGGGAGTTCCGCTGCAAGCACTAGGGAAAAGACAACCGATGCGCCAGAGCCGGTAGGGATCATTGAGGTGGACAGCCTGGAGCCTGCGCCAAAGCCCATAGAGATTCCAGAGATTGCAGGCACACCTACCAGAGTGTAGCCCAAGCCATGCACGCAAGGTCCTACCACTATTAAGGAGTCGACCCATCTAGACGAGTCGTCGACGTTCTTGCTACCGAGGTGGTTCAGGAGGGTGGCATGGAGGAGGCGACACAACAACCAGATTTGTCCAGCCCAACGGCGGAGGTTGCAGGGAGGTCTGAGCCCCCAGGTGTGCCTGCATTGGGAGCCGCTTCCTGTAGCATGGTTGAGCCCTTCATCCAGGTATGATTTCTTTGAGTGCTGCATCCTTCTGTTGCCGGATATGTTGAGGTTTCCTGGTTCCTCATTTTTTCCTGCCCTTTCCTTACAGGTTTCAGAAGTGATGCGCTCCCTCTACATGACATTCGCCCAACTGGACGAGCTAATCGGCCGAATCTGGGAGGAAACTGAATTGGAGGTGGCCTAGCATGTGGAGGGTGAGATTGCAGCATTAAGGCAGGAGGTCAAGCGACTGAAGGGCGAGACCGTGGCACTAGGGCAGGAGGTCGAGCAACTAACGGGTGAGCTTCGGGCCGTGAGGGGTCGCATCTCTGACTTGGAGGATCAGAGCTCCCGTGCCTTGGCGGTGCTCAGGGTTCGACTTTCCCCGGAGGAGATGACCCGGGTGCTGGAGGCAAAGTTTTGGGACGGCATTCACATGTGCCGTCGCATCACGTTCGTCGCAGCCTAAGGTGCTCCCATGGGGATCTTCAACCCGAGGAATGATGGGATCACAGAGAGCTCCCGTCTAATAGACTTCTCTAAAGGAGCTGGACCATCAAACTCTTAGGGTAGCCGGAGCTCTTGTACAGGCCCTCTCTGTTTTTTTTTATCGCGATCTTGTAACCTTTGGCACGTACCAAAAACTACTTTTGCTACTTTCAATCTTGCTTTTGCAAATTTAATAATTTATAATTTTTTAGTGAATGTTTCCTATGTGCATTCATTTGAAAATTAACTAAATTATTTTCATTCTGTTAGTGTGTGAAAGTCTCTCATATTGCTAGAGATTAGGAAGTCATTTTTTCTGTATTGTTTTGAGATTCTCTGCATAAAAACTCAATGTGATTCCTATCATACATTCATTGTTAATATCAATGCTTGTTCAACTTGTCTAAACTGCGCAATAATATTGCTAAATTATTGGGCTAGAAGCTTTGTAGCCAATTTTTGGAGGTAAATTAATTCATTTACATATTTTGATGAGTATACTGCATACATATATTGTAGGATGATTCAAAAGTTACTGTCACGATCAAAGAACAGTTGGAGGCTCGGATCCAACCAACAGTGCAGCATGATGGTGGGTATATCGAGTATCAAGGATTTGATCCGTAGGTTCCACATAGTTTTATAGGATTTTAGTTCATTTATTTTTGTTATCATCCTTTTTTCTTAGAGTATCTAAGGTAGTATTATTTGCCCTATTTTTCTGGGGAACCAAAATTGTCAAACTAAGAATCCAAAAAGCATATAGTGGTTACTTCATCTGTTAATCTGAAATCTCACTGCTAGATCATGCATATGAGCAAGCAATTCTAATGCATGTGAGATGAGATTGTTGGTGCGAAACGGATGGCACGGTGACCGAGCGGACAAAACTCTCAAACAGCAACATAGCAAAGCTTTCGGACGGACGGCCAAAAGTAGAGATAGAAAAATGAGAGAGAAACACACGAGATTTTAACGTGGAAAACCCTTCTTCAACCAAGGAAAAAACCACCAAAGAATACACTATAAAGTATAGATTATTTACAAGAATGTTAGCTACACAAAGCTCAAACAAAAGAAAACAATCACAAGTGTATATCACTCAATCTTTCTCTAAAAAGTGTCTCTCTCAATCTCTACAACAAGGCTCACCCACAGCTCTCTTAATGCTCACTCCATGATTACTCTCCAAGACACAGCACAAGCACTCCAAGATTCACACCCAAGCAAGGGCACAAGCCTATATATATATATATACAATAGGCCTAGGCCCGGCCAGCCACCCTACTGGTAGTAGGGTGACAGGACCACACCCCCTAGGCCTGCCATAGTAGGCGCATGCCCGGCGTGACAGAGTAGCAGGCCTAGCACCTTAGAAGTTACAACCTCCTCCAATCAGAGTGGGTCAACTGCCCACTTGCAAAACGTGGCTGTAGCAGGCCTACGGAGAGAGAAAATCAATGCCTAGGCTTCCAGCGTCCTCGTCCATGTCTTCAACTACCTCTCGAATATGACACCTCTAAAGAGTCCTCGTCCGTCATGACAGGCTTCTCGGACTACTCCAAAAGTCTGCATGCTTTTCTTCCTTTGATTCTGCAGACACAAATGCCACGAGGGAGTGGCCCCAACAAACTTCCCCTCACGACCGAGTGGAAGTGAAGTTAGTCAGGCTCACAATGTCACAGCAAGCTTCCAGCTTTCCCTTTGGAAAAACTTTCGTCAACATGTCTGAGCCATTGTCATCCGATAGGACATTTCCAATTGATAGCTGCCCATCATCAAAAACGTCTCTCACCCAATGATATCGCACGTCAATGTGCTTTGACTTGGAATGGAATGAGGAGTTTTTACACAAGTGAATGGCACTTTGACTATCACGGAGGACCTCGTACATCTCTTGCCTTAGACTCAACTCTTGGACGAATCTTTTCATCCACAGCATTTCCTTACAGGCCTCGGTCATGGCAATGAACTCTGCCTCTGTAGTCAAGAGAGTGACGCACTTCTGTAACTTGGACTGCCAGGAGACCGCCCCTCCCACAAATTTTACCAAGTATCTGGACGTTGATTTCTGAGAATCAACGTCCCCGACCATGTCTGTGTGACAGACCAAATTATTCTCCATCGAATAACCTCCGTCAAAGGCAACACAAACCAAAGTTCATAATTAATACTTACGGATTCTACAGAAAATCCGGCAGAGTTTCCTCTGCAACTGGACGAAAACCAAAAATACAACCAGTTCAAATATCATTCTGCACAAGCACACATCTAATCAAAAGGCTTAACTCAAAGCCTACAATACACCACACAGGATCACACATCTGCCATATCATCCATGGCTCCAATACAGTACCCTACCTACTATACTGGATCTAGAGAGATGCCATCTAATGAAACCAACTCAAAAGATATATATACAGACATGAGGAAACATAAACAAATCACAAAATAATAATAATGAGCCACGTTCAACCCTGAGTGGTCATCCAATCCAACTCTGTCCCAAATCCTTCTGCACTCGCCGTCCAGCCAATATCATCAACTAAGCCTCTCCTTGCTCTAACTATCAGGCGTCAGCTAAGTGTTCTCATCTAAAAGGAAACAACAATAGCAAGAGTGAGCCAACAGCTCAACAAATGTAATCATAAACATCCCTCCAAGACATGTACAAGAACTGAAACAGGGGAAGGAAACACATAATCTCCATAATCAAGAAACGGGAGAGGGAACAGGAACAACTGGGATCACTTGATTCCTACCGTTCTCACGATTACACTGATTGGTCACCATTCAGATTCATTTGATTCTCACGGTTTTCATGATTACATCTTGGATCACGGGATTCACATGGTTCACATCTTGAACATTATTCATTTTCGTTATTACATCATCTTTGCGGACCCCGGCTAATAGACCATACTAGCCAACGATGCGAGAGAACGAGGACAGGAATGTGTTTGCTACACATTCTAAAGCCACGGCTACTATTTTAGGTCGGTAACACACGACCCTCGGTTGCATCCATGCAACAATCATCACAGACGACTACATCTCAATATGTAGCGTCGACAGACACACCCCACACCCCCGGGGTCCAAGGCAATCCTCGTTCTTCCACAGTAGTTTCCTAAAGCGTACCACAGATATCACCCGCTCCCACGAGCGGCCAGAATACGTGGCCAAGTATTCCTCAGGTTCACACGGCGATGGATATGGTATACTAAAGAATACTACCCATATGACTCAGGGTCCTAATTTCAAGGTTAGGTTCAACACTTGGAGAGGGAAACCCACATTTGCCACACACGATGACATCTCGGGAAATCTCATTCCCATCACAGATCTCTAACCGGGAGATCATCTCATCACACACATCTCCATCCAAGAGATTATATCATCACAAGCACAATGTGGATTCCCTTCCCTTCACATCACGATTCACAATATCCAATGGGACTCAATTCCCTTAATCACAACAAACCATCCCAAGTTCACAATAGAGATTAGATTTCATACCTCAAACGATCACAAGTCACTTTGGAACCTCCGAGACTCATTCCCCTGCCTCCAGCACACGGATTCACATTCGGAGCTTACACTTACGTTTAAACATTTAAACGTTACTTTCAATACAATTATGGGGTCATATTACTTTACATTTCTCATTCCATTTCGGGTGAACAATAACAATTTCCTTTTGAACACCCGGACGCCGTATACGGTTCGATACTTGGAAATCGGATGTCCGGTGGATTCGTACGTACTCTTTGTACACGATATTTCACATTTGGGTTCGATTTAACTTATCACGATGATGGAAGCATGTAACTTCCCCTTTTATTGCGGATAAACAATCACGAAATTATTTCAAGACTCCCGGATGCCACGAACGGGTCAAATCTTGCAAGATTCGGCATCCGGTCGATATATACACACAATAGGGATATGGGGATTCATATTCTAGGGTCATTTTAACATTTTACGAAGGTGACAACACGCAAAATCCACCTTCGGTCTCGGGTGAATAGTAATAGCGCCCATTTAATGGGCTCGGACGCCGCGAACGTGTCCAAACGTGCAAGATCGGACCCGCGGCCGACATATATACATCATTGGGACGTGGGGATTCCAATTTTGAGGTCAATTTCATGATACACGGCCGGAAAACGGAAAACCCCCAAAATCCCGTGGGTTAGGGTTTCGGTAAAACCCACCCGGACGAATCGGACACAATTCGGACAAATAACTACATTTTCTTGGACCTCAAGGCATGGGTTTCATGATTCTAACGTTCACCATGGGTATCGACACAAAATACCCAACGAAAATACATAAAACAATGAAAGAGAACGAGAAGTGGGTATGAGAACACTTGCCTCGACGCGTGTTTTCACTTTTATACCCGGCTCTCGGGCGGAATCGAACTCCCGGGCTCGATCTCCTTCCTTCTCTCTCAAGGATCGGTGCTCTCTCTCTCCTCCAACCCTAAACTGAGCAAAAAATGACAAGGAGAAGGCACGGCACGACTTTTATATTGCGCCTGCCGCTCGAGCTCTGCTCGAGCGGCCAGCGGGCGGCCGTGCCACGGGTAGGCCACCGCTCGAGCACACCTCGAGCGGCCCGCGAGCGGCCTCGCTTCTGGTTCTTCCGCTCGAGCGGCCAGAAGGCGAGGGTTGCCTCTGGCACCAGCGCTCGAGCCGTGGCACAAGCCTGCTGGCAGGGCTTCAGCAGCCCGGACCCGAATAATTTTTCCGATTTTTCTTCCGACACCAAACCTTAATCTTTCCAGAGGATTAGTATTGATCATTAACATACTAATCACCTCATTATTATCAAGTTCTTAAATTCAAAATCTCACAGTCTGCGTCCGTATACCCAATCAGCTGAGGCTTCTCTCTTCCAAACTGCAAACCCGTCTTCGAGGTCCCATGGAGATATCTGAAAATTCACTTTACTGCGGACCAATGCTCTATCTCTGGGTTTGAGAGAAATCGTCTCACAAGGCTAGCTGCATGAGCAATATCTGGCCGCGTACACACGGCCACATACATCAGACTACCTATGGCCGAGGAGTAAGGTATCTTACTCATACATGCCTTCTTAGTGTCGGAGGATGGACACTGCTGCTTGCTCAGCCTAAAATGGTTGGCCAGAGGGGTACTGACAGTCTTGGAGCTTTCCATATTGAATCGCTGAAGCACCTTTTCAACATAGCCTTCCTGGGACAACCAGAGCTTCTTATCCCCTCGGTCGCAAAATGTTCTTATCCCCAGAATCTACTTTGCCGGTCCGAGGTCTTTCATGGAGAAAGATTGTCCCGATTGCTCTTTCAGTTTCTTGATTCGAGCACTGTTCTGTCAGACAACCAGCATGTCATCCACATAAAGGAGGAGGATGAAGAAGTCATTTTTCGAGAATCTCTGGACAAAGACACAGTGGTCGGAAGTAGTATTATGGTATCATCGTCCAACCATGACAGACTCAAACTTTCGGTACCACTGCTTCGGAGCTTACTTCAGCTCGTACAAGCTCTTCTTCAAACGATAGACTAATCCTTCCTTCCCTTTGACTTCAAAACCATTTAGTTGCTCCATGTAGATCTCTTCCTCAAGTTCTCCATGGAGAAAAGCTATCCGGACGTCTAGTTGCTCAATCTCTAGATCCAAAGCCGCTGCCAGTCTGAGCACCATACAGACCAAGGACATCTTCACAATGGGTGCAAAAATTTCATCAAAGTCAACACCCATGCGTTGACCAAAGCCCTTCACCACAAGCCGTGCCTTGTGCCTTGGCTTGCTTTCATCCTCGGTGGTCTTCAGCCGGAAGACCCACTTGTTTTTCAGGGCCTTCTTCCCCTTGGGCAACTTAGCCAACTCAAAGGTATAGTTTTCATGAAGAAAGGTCATTTCTTCCTTCGTGGCCTCAAACCATTTATCCTTCTGAGCACTACACATGGCCTCACTGAAATCTTCAGGTTCTCCAGCATCAATGAGGAGGACATACTCATTTGCTGGAAGGCGGATGGACGGACATCTCTTCCTGGACGACCATCTTACAGGGGCCACCTAGGCCTGTTGAGGGGCCAGATCTTCAACTTGATCTTCTTGAGGCGCTGGAACTGCCTCATCATGGTTGCCAGCCACTCTTGATCAGCTGACATTGGACTCAAGGGGCACCGGACAGACAGCATCAACATCAACTTTGTCCATTCAGGAAGTATTGGGTTGAGACTTCTTCTCCTTCCTAATGTCTTTGATGGTCTCTTCTTTAACGAAGACCACATCTCGGGACCGGACCAACTTCCTTTCTTTTGGGTCATAGAACCTATACCCAAGTTCGTCCTCGCCATAGCCTAGAAAGACACATTTCTTTGTCTTTAGCTCTAGCTTGCTCCTCTCATTTCTCGGAACATAAACAAAGGCCTTGTAGCCAAATGTTTAAAGATAGCTGTATGTTGGCTCCTTTTCGGTCCAAATCTTCTCTGGAACTTTCCTGTCCAGAGGCTTACTGGGCAACCGATTGATCACATGGGCGGCCGCCTTCAAGGCCTCGGCCCAAAAAGATCCCGAAAGCCTGGATTCGGACAACACGCACCTGACCCTTTCCATCAGGGTGCAATTCATCCTCTCGGCCACGCTATTCAACTATGGAGTCTTCAGTGGAGTCCTTTGATGTTTGATGTCATGAGCTCTGCAATAGGCATCAAATGTCCCAATGTACTCTCCACCGTTGTCGCTCCGAACGGCCTTCAACCTCCTCCCAGTCTCATGCTCAACGAGGACATGAAACTGCTCAAAGATTCCTGCAACCGAATCCTTGGTCTTCAACGAAAACACCCACAGTTTCCTCGAGCAATCGTCAATGCAGGAGACAAAGTATTGTGCTCCTCTAAAAGACCTTTCTGGGAGGGACCACACACATCTGTGTGGACGAGCTCCAAGACCTCGGACCTCCTGGAAGATGCATCTCCTTGGAAGGAGACTCTTCGTTACTTCCCTGCCATGCAGTGAGAGCAAGTCCCTGGCCTTTCTCCATCCATATCTAGGATGAGACCCTTCTTGGCCAGATGACTCATGCCCCGCTCACTCATGTGTTCGAGCCTTTTGTGCCACAGGCTCGAGGACTCCACACATCTTATGGCATTCACCTCTGCCACCTCAGCCTTGGCTTTTAGTGCGTAAAGGCCTGAGGCCTTTACTCCTCGGGCAACTACCATGGAACCCTTCGTCAGCTTGAAACTGCCGTCACAGAAGACGCTGCAGTAGCCTTCATCATCAAGCTGTCCTACTGAAATGATATTCATACTAATATCGGGGACGTGTCGGACGTCCCTCAAAATTAGTCGGGCTCCATTGTTTGTTAGCAAGGAGACGTCGCCTCATCCAATGATCTCGAACGTCTCCATGTTGCCCATCTTCAACACCCCTGGGGCACGTGGAGTGTACATAGAGAATAGCTCTCTCCTTGAGGTGATGTGTATGGATGTGCCAGAATCCACCACCCAATCAAAGGCCTGCTCAGCCACGCTCACAGAGTCCTCAGACTCACAGGCCAAAAGGAGGTCACCTCCTGTGACAACAGAGACCAAGGACTCTTCCTCGCCACATCTCTTTTCGCTCTTCTCCTTTCCAGCGTTTTCTCCGAGAATGTGACTTACTCTGCCCTTTGTCTTCAGACTTTGGGCCACGTCCTCGGCTCCTTCCCCGAGATTCGGTGATGAGGACCTCGGAGTGCTGAGAGGTGGACGTACCCTGAGAATGCCGTCTCACTTCCTCATTCAGCATAGCTCCTTTGGCCATCTCCAAAGTCACCACGCCGTTAGGAGTTGTGTTAGCAATGGTGATCCTCATAACCTCCCATGAGTCTGGGAAGGTTGCCAGGAGCCAGAGTTTGAGGACCTCATCCTCGAACTTGATCCCCATGCCATTCAGCCTGTCCACGCAGCCCTGAAACTCATTAAGGTGGTTGACGACAGATGAACCGTCCTTGTACCGAATCTACACCAGCCTCATCAAGTGATAGATTTTGTTATTTTCGGTCTTGGAGGCATAGAGCTTTTGTAATTTCTCCCAAAGCTCCTTGGCATTCGTCTCTCCTCGAATGTGGTTGTACACGTTGTCGTCCACGAACTGCCAGAATGTCCACTCCTCGTTCGTTTTTTTCGCTGACATTTGTGTGGCAAAAATGGGATTATGCAAGGACTTCACAAAGAGCAAGCCTGACATCTTGCTCTGCCAAGTGTCAAAGTTGGTTTCGTTTAAGCAAGTCATTTTGCTTCCAACATCCATAACAGCCTACAACAAGATCACCGTTCAAAGAACCAAACTCTCTTATACCACTTGTTGGCACAAAACGGAAGGCACGATGATCGAGAAGAAAAAACTCTCGCACAGCAATAGATCAGAGCTCTCGAATGGACGGCCAAAAGTAGAGATAGAAAAATGAGAGAGAAACACATGAGATTTCAACATGGAAAATCCTTCTTCAACTAAGGAAAAAATCACCAAAGAATATACTATAAAGTATAGATTGTTTACAAGAATGTTTGTTACACAAAGCCCAAACAAAAGAAAACAATCACAAGTGTATATCACTCAATCTCTCTCTAAAAAGTGTCTCTCTCAATCTCTACAACAAGGCTTGCCCATAACTCTCTCAATGCTCACTCCAATATTGCTCTCCAAGACACAGCACAAGCACTCCAAGATTCACACCAAGAAAGGGCACAAGCTTCTATATACATATACAAGGGGCCTAGCTCGGCCAGCCACCCTACTGGCAGTAGGGTGGTAGGACCACACCCCCCCTAGGCCTGCCATGATAGGCGCACACCTGGCATGCCAGAGTGGCAGACCTGACACTTTGGAAGTTACAGCCGCCTCCAATCAAAGTGGGTCAACTGTCCACCCGTAAAACACAGCTGTAGCAGGCCTATGGAGAGAGAAAGTCAACGCCTAGGCTTCCAGCATCCTCGTCTATGTCCTCAGCTACCTGTCAGACATCACGCCTCTAAAGAGTCCTCATCCATCATGACAGGCTTCTCGAACCACTCCAAAAGTCCGTGTGCTTTTCTTTCTTTGAGTCTGCAAACACAAATGCCACGAGGGAGTGACCCCAACAAAGACTACACTGCATCCTACTTGTTTCGAGGCCTAAACGGGATCAGAATAAATTTTTCCTTTAGAACCCCCACCATTGATGAAATTAACGAGGCTATTCTTTTGGCAATTCTGTGAATTAACTGCAGTACCCAAAGGAGTAGTTCGGTGCATGGAGTTTCTTTTACGTGTGAGGTCTGAAAAATAATTGAGCCACTTCAAGTTAACTTGCACTTATGTATAGGTCGTTTATACGGCTCCAGCATGTGATTTTCAGGTCAAGGCAACAACTCTAATTTTTTTCTAAGTCTATTTCAGGTCATGTGCAGTACCTGTTGGCTTCATACTCACTGTATTGACTATTGTTCTGCTATGTGCTGCCCATACCAAACGAAATTTATAGTGAAGAGAGGCCGAAGTGGCCTTGAAGTCTGGAGTGACCATTTGTGTTGGTGAGGCCGGAGTAGAATTGTGGATGCAAGGAAAAGAAATCCAAAGTTTATAAAAAGGTGATGGACGGAGTGAATAATAAGGAGAAGTTGACCGGAATTGGAGACGTTGACCAAATTTGAAGGAGTTGGTTGGATTTGAGGGTATTACGTTGACCGGCTTTAAGTAGGAAAGTTGACCGGATTCAAAGATATTAACCGGATTGGAAGAGTTGACCGGATTCGAAGACATTGACCGGATTGGAAAAGTTGACCGGATTTGAAGATGTTAACCGGAATTGAAGAGTTGACCGGATTCGAAGACATTGACCGGATTGGAAGAGTTGACCGGATTTGGAGAGTCGACCAGCAGCATTGGCAATAAATAAGGAGCAGTTGGCCGGAATAAATTAATAGAACTAAAGACAAAAGTAAACTTTAGGTTTTAGTTAGAATTCAACTAGGCGGTGACCAGAAAGGAGTAGGTAAACTAATCGAGTTACTCCCACCTACCGTCTACAAACAAGTACAGGAGTAAGTAACTTACCCCACTTACCCTACCAAACCCCTCCTCTATAAAAAGCCAGCGTCGGTTGGCTGAAGTAGTCAGCCAATACAAGCAGAAAGGAGGGAGTGAAGGAAAAGCTTCAAAACGGTGATACTGGGCAACTCTCAGGCAAGTGTACCTCAGACGCTACTCTTTTAAGTTAATGCTTTAAGAATATTGCAAGTTACTTCGGACGCTGCTTTTAAATTCATGCTTTAAGAATATTGCAAGTGTACCTCGGACGCCGTTTTTAAGTTCATGCTTTAAGATTATTGTAAGTTACTTCGGACGCTGCTTTTAAATTCATGCTTTAAGAATATTGCAAGTGTACCTCGGACGCTGTTTTTAAGTTCATGCTTTAAGAATATTGCAAGTGTACTCTGCTCTGCTTTTAAGCTCATGTTTTGAGAATATTGAAGTGTACTCTGTTTTTAAGTTCCTGCTTTCTGCATTGAATATCCACCTTCTGCAATGTAAAATGAACTCCGTCTTTTGAGAGAATGAACTCTGTCCTTTGAGAAAATGAGCTCCGTCCTTCGAGAAAACAAGCTCCCTCCCCTGAGAAAATGAATTCCGTCCTTAAAATGAACTCCGGCCCTAATGTGAAATGAACTTCGGCTTTTATGAACTTCGTCCTTAAAATGAACTCCGACCTTTATGAAAGAAAGAACTCCGACTTTTGAGTTTACACGCTCCGGCTTTTAAGTTTATGCACTCCAAAACTCCGGCTTTAAGAAGAAAACGAACTCCGGTTTTAATGGAATTTCACTCCGGTTTTTAAGAAGGAATTTCACTCCGATTTTTAAGAAGGAATCCGCACTCCGGTTTTAAAAGAAATGTCATGCCGTTTTTAAGAAGGAATTTGCACTCTGGTTTTAAAGGAATGTCATGCCATTTTTAAGAAGGAATTTGCACTCCAGTTTTAAAAGAAATGTCACGCCGTTTTTAAGAAGGAATTCACACTCCGGTTTTAAAGGAATGTCTCGCCATTTTTAAGAAGGAATTTGCACTCCGGTTTTTGAGCACTCCGTCTTTTTAAGAAAAAGCACTCCGGCCTTTGGAAACTCCGGCTTTTTAAGCACTCTGGCTTTTTAAGCACTCTGCTTTTTGAGAAGAGCACTCCGACTTTTTGAGAAAAAGCACTACGGCTTTTTAAGCACTCCGACCTTTGGACACTCCGGCTTTTTAAGCACTCCGGCTTTTTAAGCACTCTAGCTTTTTGAGAAGATCACTCTGGCTTTTAAGCACTCCGGCTTGTTGAGAAAAAGCACTCCGGGTTTTTAAGCACTCCGGCCTTTGGGCACTCCAACTTTTTAAGCACTCCGGATTTTTAAGCACTCTGGCTTTTTGAGAAAAACACTCCGGCTTTTAAGCACACCGGGTTTTTGAGAAAAAGCACTCAGGCTTTTTAAGCATTCCGACCTTTGGGCACTCCGGCCTTTGGGCACTCCGGCTTTTTAAGCACTCCGGCTTTTTGAGGAAATCCCCTCCGGCTTTTGTTAAAAGAGAACTCCGGCTTGTATTGAAAATGAACTCCGGCTTGTATTGAAAATGAATTCCAACTCCAAACTAAAAATGAACTCCGGCTTTACTGAAAATGGGTTTTAAAGAAGGAAGTATTTCTGCTTCTGTTATTTTGGACCTTGGACTCACTACAGTCCGGATAGGTTCTCCGGCATGCCTTAGGACTTTTCTGTTGTAATCGAGGATAACTCTGTCCATGGAGTTATTTGTGGTCCGCCCTGCCCTCAGGGCGATACGGACAGGAGGGATACCATTACCGGCCTACCTTCGGGTGGCATACCATACCGATCCCGTGAGATGGGATACCCATATGACAGTTACCGGCCTTAGATTGTGTGGAGTGAACACGATCTATCCTCGATTATTTGCCCCTCAGCTAGTAGGGTATACTGGCAAGGTCTGTACTGATATGATTGAAGTATCGTTTACTATTTTACTGATATGTTATGATACCGTATCGATTACTGAATATGAAGTACCAATTACCGAATATGAAGTACCGATTAACGAATATGAAATACTGTTTACTGATATGATATGTACTGTTCACCGTTTACCGTACCGATTACCGGTATGTTATGTTACCGTTTACTGTTTACTGTACCGATTACCGATTCTGATGTATAGTACTATCAAGGTATGTTTACTCTATTTCTTGGACTGTATTCTGATTAACCGTTCTGTTCATGCATAGTTACATGACCGTTCTGCATCATCGTTTTACTACCTATGTGCATGTACCTTGCTGGGTCTCGGCTCACTGTTTTATATTTTTTCCCCACAGATGAAGCTTTAGAGCTTTCGCCTGACGAGTTGGAGTGATTAGAGCCTGTCTGAAGGATTATTAAAGACCTCGGTAGCTTATTTTGGAGAAATATTATTGTAATGACTTGATGGACTTCTATGGTTAAACATTTTGGCTATGTACTCGGAAATGAATATCTTGGAATGAATATGAATGCTTCCGCAAGTGTTAGAATACCTTCTGCTATACTTATTATGGTTAAAAGTATATGGGTCCTAGATGGCATCTGTGATCCTGTATTGCATCCAATTGGTTTAGTTGGGTTTTCAATTGTGTTATGAATGACAGAATCAAAAAAAAAAAATTTCATTCCGTCACAATTGGTATCAGAGAATTGAGATGCCTTAGGAATTGATTGACCGAAAAGCGGAAGCATAGGATTGAATCTCTATACGGAATTCCTGTAAGAATAGGAATGGGAAGTTAAGGTAACTAGGATGCTCAAGAAATTGGTTCTTAGAAATGATGATTTAGTTCGATTGGTTAACTAATATGTCCTAGTTAGTATTCAAGGAATGTCTTAATGCAAAATGTCTCGGTCTCAAAGAAATATTGATAGTGGCTCCTGGATGGGGACGGCTAATGTTAGTGATAGGTTGTGGGGACTCCTTAATATTGGAGTTTGATTTGTATCAATTGGGTTCTTAAATTGATCAGTGTTGATCTATGGCCTAGGCTAATTAATATCAGTTTAAGGTCAATCAACTGTGAATTGAAGCTAGTAATTCGTTAAGAATGGTTGCCTGATCAACCTAGCAAGTGTAATGATTAGGGCGGAGCCATTGGCTCGAGGTTGGTATAACTGGAGTAAATTTTAGGTGTATCAAGTCCTAAGATGACAATTCATGACTGTTTTGGAAAAATGCTTAAGTGTTTGGACTTTTGGGTAGCCTCGGGTTATAATGAGGATAACGATGTGGATTTTTAGACTTAAGATGGCATTGTGATGACCCCATGTCTGGTAGAAGGTCTGGCATGTTGCCCCATGATAGATAGGAAGTGAAGTTGACCTCGATTAGTTGACGTAAAGTAGATCATGGGTCTTGAGGATTAAAAGGTATTGTCTTATGTGCTTATACAAGTTTTGTTTTGATGAGACTTTTGGAATATGTTTCAATAATGGTTGGATTGACAAAGGATGATGTCTGGCAATAGAGTTGTGGGGTCTAAGGCATAAGTTTAAAGAGATTGACGACATCTTACTATAGAACATTCAATGAGAATCTGAGTTAAGCCTAATTAGTATATGCGGCCACATCTTGAAGTTATTTTGTGGTCATTGAGGGGCTTCGGCTGTGTGACTATTCGAGGAGGATGATAGAAGGAAGATTAGGTTGTGTCAAAATCTACGGAGATTGTTGAGAATTCCATGCAGAGCCGTGGAAGCATAGACTTTGATATTATTATAAAATATCCCAGGACCTCAAGGTAGGTAAGATGGACTGATAGGGTTCATGAATTTCAGTAAAAAAAATGAGAAATCAAGTTTTGTGGAGAAAATGGCCTGTTAGGCTTATAACACTTTGGTGGCATGACTTTGGGATCTATAAAGATTTTAAGTGATGACTATTGAAAAGACCGATTAATGTCTTGAAAGAGTATGGTCTAACTAAAGTTATTAAGTGAATCAACAAGTATTCTTCGAGGATTACAATTCAAGTGAGACGTTTGGCCTAGAGAGATTTGTAATTTTTAGAACGAAAGATAAACGCTAGTTTTCGAAAATCAGATAGGGGTAAATGACGATTATGTCATTGGATTGATCCCTGAAAGTTATCGTGGGATGGAATCCCTTTGAGAAACGATACGGTTATGTTACTCTCACCGCGTGATAGGTGGATACCTTGGATTTAAGAAGTCCATGATTAATGTCACCCTAAACGTAAGTCAGAATTAGCAACTAAAGACTCTGCCTTGAAAATTTATGGCTTCTTCTTTGAAGATAATCATTAACTAAAGTTTTAAAAGCCAAGATAATTGTACCATTAAGAAGGGTGATCATTTGATATTGGACAATGGAATCTGAAGCCACATTGAACTAGTGGTAACCGTATAAATTCCAGTTTTGATCTTGCCACGAGTTGAGGGTTTGGGAAAAGTTGTTTCCTTCGGTATATGGACTTTGACATTTTGAGGCTGTTAAGTGTTAGGATCTCGAGGTCTTGAGCAATGGTCTAAGACTGAACTGAATCCACAGAGACGGTCGTAGTTAGGACTTCTTCTCCTGTTATGAATTGAGGATCTGTGAGAGATATTTATGAGGTGGGTATTTTAGAATCAATCTAAATCAAGGTTATCACAAGGCTTGGATGTTTAGAAGGGAATCTGACATGAAATGAAGAAAATATAAAGTAACCTGCTTTCAAAATCTAATTGTATCTTGAATTTCATGTTGGGATTTTGGCTAAAAGAACCAAAATGCTAGACTGTGATAGTGGCGGTAAGATGAAATTGAACAAACCAAAGCTAACTGATTGATCAAAGCGCGCACCAGAAGAGTGATGAACCTAAGGTTTAAGTTAATAACGAAAAAAAATGCTCACCATTGAGGTTTACACAAAATAGAATGAGGTATTTTCTTAATTTCGAGGATGAAATTTTTATAAGTGGGGGAGATTGTGACGACCCAGATTCTTAAACATCGAAGGTCCCAGTCATCGAGTCAAAATAATCAAAGGATCGAGGAAAATTGAAGGTTATTCGGAAAATGAAAACCTGTGACGACCCGACTTTTATTATCATTCAAAGCCGTCGTCAATTCTAATTCAAATAATTTGTGATAAGATAAATAGATAAGCATAAATTTTTTTTTTTTTTTTTTTCTTTTCATCAAACCTGGGATGCATTCTAAAGATTAGTAA
>JAODPA010068791.1:0-10085 GCA_025585075.1 Nepenthes mirabilis | reverse complement strand
TCCGGTCCCTAAAGATGATATGAATTCCGAATGATTTTGATGAATTTTCTAAAGACAAGAAGAAAGAATATGAACTAAAGAAGAAACGATATGATGATTTTTCTTATGCTATGCTATAAAATTATATTTTGATTATATGTATGCTTATGTTTTCTGCATGTGAGTATCCTGCTGGGCTTTGTAAGCTCACTCTTGTAAATTTTCAGATGGCAAACTTATGGAGGACGAAGTTGAGTAGAGTCCTATGGTGTAGCTGAATGTTTAAGCTAGCTGTAGCAGATTTTTGGAGTTTTGTTTATTTTGTTTGAGGAAACTTATAATATTTATTCCGCTGCTTATGAATGTTAGAATGTTTCCGATCATTTTGGGAATAATGAAATTATAATTCTCTAGTATGCATCTCAGGTTTGAATAAAGATAAGAAAAATTTTTATGCTCACCTATTTATCTTATCATAAATTATATGAATTAGAATTGACGACAGCTTTTGATGGTAATAAAAGTCGGGTCGTCACAAACACTACCACCAAGCTTGGTAGAAGTACATGACGTATTTCATGTGTCAATGCTTAGAAAATATGTCCATGATCCTACTCATGTGATCGAGTTTGAGCTGTTGGCAATTGACAAGGACTTATCCTACGTTGAGGAGCCGATACAGATTTTGGATGGAAGGGAACAAAGGCTACGTACCAAGTCAATCCCCTTAATAAAGGTACTCTGAAAAAACCACTCACTTGAAGAAGCAACTTGAGAACGAGGGGAAGAGATTCGAAACAAGTATCCCCACTTGTGTTCTTGAGGTAAGTAACTGCATTTGAATTTCGAGGATGAAATTTCTATAAGAGGGGGAGAATTGTAAGGACCAAATCTTTTGAGGCAAAAAGGGGTAATCGTAATCCAGTCATTGACTGTTGACCGGAGAACTTAGAAGGAGACTTATCCGGTCAACAGGAATTGACCGAAAGGAAGAAAAGAAGAAAGTAATCCGGTCAACGTCAGGTTGACCGGAAAATGTTGAAGGTAACATAATCCGGTCAACATCCATTGACCGAATTGTGTAATCAAGAGCAACGAAATCCAGTCAACGCCTGTTGACCGAAAGTGCAAAATTTCGGTCAACGATAGTTGACCAAAAATAAAGGGTGGACATTTAAAAGCAAATCACGGTAAGACAAAAGTCGAAAGTGTTGAGACAATAAGAAAGCCCCTACAAAAAATAAAGTCAAAATAACCATACCTGTAACGCCAGCTAAACAGTAAGGAAACCCTTACGAAAAGTAAAGTCAGAATAATCATGCTTGCAACGCCAGTAACCGAAACAGTAAGGAAGTCCTTACGAAAAGTAAAGTCAGAATAGCCAAGCCTGCAATGTCAGTAAGGAACCCTTACAAAAAGTAAAGTCAGAATGACCATGCCTGAGTAGGTAACCTACTCCCAACTACCTTGATAGAAAAGAAGTACAAGAAGTTGACCTGTCCTACGTACTACCACCGACCCTAATGCCTATAAGTAATGGCCCTCCCCATGAGTTAGGATAGGAAGCCAATCAAACGACAAGGTTAAGGCATTAAGAACTTCGAGTCAGAACCAAGTGAAAGGTTCATAGACCCACTCCAGGCAAAAGTACTCACCGTTTTAAGTTCATGTTTTTAATGCAAGTATATTATGCCTGTTTATCTGACTAATGATGTTCAGTTATTTCATAATGTTCGAACGCATGAAGTTTGATTATTGTATGATGACCAGTTATTCGCTTATGAAAAAGTACCGGTTATTTCATGATGTTTGGATGTTTTACTTAAATGCATGAAGTCTGGCCACATTTTAAGATGTTCGGTTATTGCATGTGTAATAAGACCTCCGGCTTTCAGTAAAAAGGACTCCGGCATTTGTTGAGAAGACCTCCGGCATCTGATAAAAAAGAACTCCGGCTTTCAGTAAAAAGAACTTCGGCTCCGGCTTTTGAACTCCGGCTTTTGTTGAAAAAAACTCCAACTTTGATAAAAAGAACTTCGACTTTTGTTGAAAAAAAACTCCGACTTTTAAACATCGGCTTTTGTTGAAAAAAAACTCTGACTTTTGAGCTCCGGCTTTTGTTGAAAAGGAACTCCGGCTTTTAAGAATAAGAGCTCCGGCTTTTAAGGAAAAAGACCTCCGGCTTTTAAAAAAGAGAACTTCGACTTTTAAGAAAAAGAACTCCGGCTTTTAAGAATAAGACATCCGACTTTTAAGGAAAAAGTCCTCCAGCTTTTAAGGAAAAAGACCTCCAGCTTTTAAGGAAAAAGACCTCCAGCTTTTAAGAAAAAGAACTTCGACTTTTATGAAAAAGAACTCCGACTTTTAAGAATAAGATCTCCAACTTTTAAGGAAAATAAAAAAGACCTCCGGCTTTTAAGGAAAAGAACTTCGGCTTTAAGATAATTAAAGGAAAGGCAGTATGGACTTCAATTATTTGAAATTAAGAACAAAGGTTATAATAACAAGGAAAAATACATGTAATCCGGACAGCAAGTGGAACTCTACGACTTTCGACTTTAAACTATGATGGATGGCCATTCAAAGATATGAACCAAGAACCGAGTTTTCATTAAACTTACTGTTAAAGATGGATGAAGGATATTGGAGTGACACTCGAGGACTGCCCTTAGGCCACGGGGAAATTTCTGGTGGCACAAGGCTTATAGACTACATCCCCGTATGCCGGGTTAAAGGCATTACCTCCCACCTCGGAGAGTATAATGAGAGAATACGGCTCTAGGTTGTGGGGTAGCATACAACCCTTTCTCAATGTTGTCCGCTCTAGTCCGGTCCCTAAAGATGATAAGTATTTCGTTCGAATTTTATGGATTTCCTAAAGACAAGATAAAACAAACAAGAACAAGGAACTCTTAGCTTAAGAAGAAATAAAACGGTGATTTTCGTATGCCAAGTTATGTTCTGAAACATTTACTTTACTTTGATCCGATGATATGTATGTTAATATTTTTTACATGTGGGTACCTTATTGGGCCTTGTAGCTTACTCTTACTATTTTTCAGATGAGGAAAAGCTCATGGAGGACGAAATTGAGTAGAGTCATATGACGGCATAGCTGGCCAGAGCTGATCAGTGATGAAATGATGTATTACTTTTGATGATTTGAGAAGGATTTGTAAAACAGTTCCACTGTAAAAGAATTTATGGATGTTAACATGTTTCTGTAAATTTAATATAGATGAATGAAGTCGATATTTCTAGTAGCATCTCATGTCATGTCAAGTCCTTTTTGTAGTCGACCATCCTAAGTGTTCTCCAGGTGTGAGACTTAGCACTATGATGGCCAACTCAAGGAGTTCGGCCTCAAGCGATCCTGTGTACGAATGGTATATATGGAAGAAAAGAAAAATTTTTATGTTCCACCTAATTAATATTTATACTATATATGACACAAAAGGTTAGCATTGACGACGGCCTTATGTGGTAGAATATGGCCGGTCCGTCACAATATTCCTGTTTATGCATCACTTTTATGATTATATCTCTTTCCTTTGCACATCTTTGCTTATGTTGTCTATTGTTTTTTATTATGATATACTTGTTGAGTTGTTAGCTCACCCTTACTTCTCTTTCCTTCCAGGTGAGTATGCTATTATGCCCAACGAGACCGAATAGGCTATAAACGTAGGATAGACAGCTGATACAGATTGAAGAGTTTTTGAGGACTTAGTTTTGTTATTTTGTATAAGGCATGGATACTGTAATAATTATTTTGATACTTATGGTTATGTATATATATGTCATAATGATTGGTGGATGTTTAGTTAGTTTTCACTATTTATTGATGGATGTAGTAGCTTTTTTTATTGTTGTAATTTGTTCCTAGCTGACATCCGTATGTTACGATGTCAATGCCATCCGTATGTTTGTTGTGGCGTTTGGGAATCCTGTATATATGTTATTTGTATTTGTGGTTTATGTACAGGGTTTTGTACATATTTAAATTTAATGGACGTCCGTTTTATAAACGAAACTCTACCGAATTTATGGTAGATTTTTCAATCCGTCACAGTTGATATCAGAGAAACGGATGCCATAGGATTAATTTTAATCTTATTCTGAAGTTTAGGATAGTATAGGCCAAGGTTGAATAAGTGAACATAGATATAGAAGGACGAAGTTAGGATCGATAGTTCTAGTTACTCTAGCTTGCATAACTTAGGCTAGGGCCAAGATGGGACGGTAGTTTTATTTAATTATGTAAATTGTAATGTTGTAATTAGTGTTGATCTTTGAACTAACCCATAATTGCTCTTATTTTAAAAGTGTTTTCTAAAGTCAAGCATGCCACCTAGACATGGAGGCTCGCAAGTTGGTGGTACTTCTCGTGAGGTGGTGGTCGGATCCAAGATCGGGAGGCTGAATATCTAAATCTGTTGGGTTGTATGGCAAATATCATTGAGAATATGAAGCAACAAAATCTTGCCCTTCTTCCTGCTTCGACTCCCGTACAAATCTCTGTTAATCTGGGACCATCCGCATATGGTTGCTTCATCCAGGAGTGAGTTCCAGCATTTCTAGGAGAGCCCGACCTTGCAAAAGCAGACATGTGGTTTGAGAGTCTGAAGAAAGTGTTCGCTGTGATCCATTGCCCCGAGGAGGATCAGATTCTACTTGTGTCCTACCCGCTAGAGGGTGAGGCGCATCATTGGTGGATGATGAAGAAAAGGGCGTTGGGGGTGCCTGAGGATGAGATCACTGGAAGATTTTTGAGGAGGCATTCCTGGAAAAGTACTTCCCTTTCAACCTTTGTGTTCAAAAGGAAGAAGATTTCCTTTGATTGAGACAAGGTAGCCGGACCGTGGCCAAATATGACACCAAGTTTATCGAATTGTCACGGTTCACTTCGTATATGGTAGAGGATGCGGAGAGGAAGACGAGAAATTTTCTGTAGGGCTTGCTGGAAGATATCCGCAAGCAGTTGGCAACCCTCAAGCTATTAATTGATATCGATGTATTGGATCATACCCTGATCCACGAGCAAGAGCTTGCAAAGGAGGAGTTATATAAGAAACGGTCGTTGAACAAAAGTGGGGTCAGTGCTAGTTCTGGAGCTAGTTCGGGGAGACCGTTCAAGAAGCCTAAGCAGTCAGATTCTGGTAAGAAGAGTGACCAGACCTCGGCATCGTTTCAAGCTTCTGTGAGCCTGTGTTAGCATTGCAGAAAGATTCATGGAGGTAGACCTTGTTTCAAATTTATGGGTGCTTGTTTCAACTGTGGTCAAGTGGGGCATAGAGTCAAAGAATATCCTCAGCCACCGAAGGTCCATACTCTAAAGCCTGTAGTACACGAAAAAGCTTTTGCAGTATCCGCCAATGAGGCTAAGGCATCGGACAACGTAGTGGAAGTTATACTCCCTATTTGTGGTATTTCTTATACAGTGCTTTTTGATTCTAGGTCCACGCATTCGTTCATTTCTTCTCGTTTAGTCTGTCGTATTGCACCCTCTCCCGTGTCTGTTAATTTCTCTTTGGTCATATCCACACCCATGGGATCTTCTATTATGACTGATGTCTCCTACCTGGGGTGCATTGTGGAGGTGAATAGGTTTTTCTTAGTTGTTGATTTGATCCTCCTGGATATGCATGATTTTGATATCATGTTGGACATAGATTGGTTGTCTAAATATCACACAACTATTGACTGCTACTACAAGATGGTGGACTTTGCTACCCAGAATGTAAACCCTTTCATGTTTAGGGAGTTTGGAGAGTGGAGGTATCTAGTTTCATTTATACTCTCCAGGTTCACCATTTGTTGAAGAGCAGATGTGAAACCTTTTTGGCTTACGCTAGTGTGGTGGAGAGTTGAGAGCTATTTGCGAGGGACATTTCGGTTGTGTGCAAGTTCAAAGATGTGTTTCCTAACAAGTTATTTTCTTTACCACCACACCAAAAAATTGAGTTCGGGATTAATCTTATGCCAGGATTGGCACCTATATCGAGGACCTCATATCACATGACCTCTACTGAGTTGAAAGAGTTAAAATAGTAGTTACAGGATTTACTTGATATGGGTTTTATTAGACCCAATGTTTCACCGTGGGGTACTCCAATCCTCTTTGTTAAGAAGAAGGATGGGACCTTGAGGCTGTGCATAGATTATCTCGAGCTAAACAAGATCACAATTAAGAACAAGTTTTCGTTGCCACGGATCGATGATTTCTTCGATCAGTTATAGGGGACCCGAGTGTTCTCTAAGATTAATATTCAATCTGGATATCATCAGCTTCACATCAAACAGGAGGATGTAGAAAAGACAACTTTTCGGATGAGGTATGGTTATTATGAATTCCTTGTAATGTCATTTGGATTGACTAATGCTCCAACAGTGTTTTTAGATCTGATGAATCGGGTCTTCCAACCATACTTGGATAAGTTTGTCGAAGTTTTCATCGACGACATTTTGATTTATTCCAAGGATTGTACCAAGCATGAAGGGCACTTGAGAATCGTGCTTCAGACCCTTCGGAGCATCAGTTGTTCCCAAAGGTGAGGAAGTGAGTTTTGGCTCAATGAGGTTGTATTCTTGGGCCATATTATTTCTGATGGAGGCATCCTGGTGGACCTGAAGAAAGTTGAGGTAGTGATTAGTTAGAGTCGACCAACGACAGTGTCAGAGATCTGAAGCTTCTTGGGGATGGTCAGGTACTACTGCCGTTTTGTGGAAAAGTTCTCTCGGATCATTTTACCCCTCACCCATTTGACAAAGAAGGAAGTGAGCTTTGATTAGACCAAAGAGTGTGACCGAAGCTTCCAAAAGATAAAGGATTGGTTGACGTCTACCCCGATTCTTACTCTCCCTGATAATTCAGGTGATTTTGAGGTGTATTGTGTTGCCTCTAAGGTGGGGCTCGGTTGTGTCTTCATGTAGAATGGAAAGGTGGTTACTTATGGGTCTCGACAATTAAAGACCCATGAGAAGAACTACCTGACTCATGATTTGGAGTTAGCCGTCGTGGTTTTTACGTTGAAGATTTAGAGGCACTATTTGTACGGCAAGAAATTTCTAGTGTACTTCGACTACAAGAGCCTCAAGTATTTATTTTCACAGAAAAAGCTGAATATGAGGTAGTGGCGATGGATTGAGTTTCTGAAGGATTATAACTATGAGATTCAATATTGACCAGAAAAAGTAAATATGGTTGCGGATGCCTTGAGCCGCCAAACTTATTTGGTGGTGACGATGTAGATTAAATAGATGGAGATGCTGGATTGTTTGAAATCTTGTCACATCCAACGCTACGTCAAGGGCAATAGGATGATGTTATCCTTTTTGCAGGTGCAGCCTGAGATCCTTCAAAGGATTAAGGAAAAGCAAGTGAATGACCTGTTTTTGATGGACATTGTTAAAGATCATGGTAGAGATTCCTGAATTGATTTTAATGTACGTGCAGATGGGATTCTGAGATTCCGAAAGCGGCTTTATGTACAAGATGATAAGATTTTAAAGGAAGAGTTCATGAAGGAGGCTCACAGAACATAAATAAGATGTACAAGGACTTAGGAAAATGTTCTGGTGGAGAAACATGCGAAGGGAGATTGTTGCCTTTGTTAGCCGATCTTTTATCTGTCAGTAGTTGAAAGCTGAAAGGAGGAAGCCTTCTAGTTTATTACAGCCCTTACCTGTCCCCATGTGAGATCTTGACCCTAAAACAAGATAATTAAGAAATATGAACCGAGCTTAGAAAAGTTGACCGGATTCAGAAATATAAACTGTACTTGGAAATGTTGACTGGAGTAATTTTGAAGTAAAATGCCGAAGTAGGAATTGATAGCTGAAGTTGATAAAGTCCGGAGTGGCCTTGTGAACCTATGAAAGCCGATGTGGCCTTAAGTGTTGATGAAGGCCAGAGTGGCCTTGTGAACTTATGAAGGCTGGAGAGGCCATGTGAGTGATGAGGGCCGGAATGGCCTTAAGTGTTGGTGAAGGCTGAAGTGGCGTTGAGTATTGACGAGGCCGGAGCATGATGATGAAATCATGAAGGCCAGAGCTAATGAAGATGGCCTAAGTAGTTTGGTAAGTTAATCATGGTTGGAGTGTATGATGATGGCCGGAGTTTATGGTGACCGGCCGGATGTGATGATTTGTTGAAAGTGGCCGAAGTGAATTGGTGAAGTTGGCTGGAGTTGAAGAGGCCAAAGTGGTATGGTGATGTTGATAGTGGCCGAAGTGAATTGGTGAAGTTGGCTGGAGTTGAAGAGGCTGAATATCAATCCGATGTAAACTTATAATTTTATAAAATTAAAAATTTACAACATTCTCCTACTATTTTTTATATTTGAATTAGATATCGATGTAGAAAATTCTTAAAAATACACATAAATAACGATGTATGATGACTAAACAATTACTTAGTAAAATTTGTTACAACTAGCAAAATTTTATGGTATATTGTGCTTTGAACCAATAATTCCATTCAACTAATTTAAATAACAAATCACATTTAATTTAAATATCATTATAAGTTTAAAATAATTGAAATTTTGATCACATTTTGTCATTATATATTCTTAAGTGTTGAGGTGTTAAGTTTTGAACCGTAGAAAGTGTTATCACTTCATACTTACATAGGTAAACTCTTTTAAAAATATTCATAATTAAAAGTACTTTAACAAGGACTATTATAGGTCGGTCAAGAACTTTTCAGGCTCACTTCTATCCTTATAATCATGGTTCTCAAGCCCTACTAACCATACCTTGGGATGAAGAAAAAAGTCATTTATTTAAAACACAAGTTTGAAATCATGCTTAAATAGAAAATTACTACAAAAAAGATTTGTTTTAATTCTAAGAACCAAACAAATAATAATGAGTTATGACCCTTTCCAAAAGTATACTCTACTTCGGTATTTCCTGTGCTTAGGATGGCATTAATCAGTTTCTCATGTGCATAGTAGTTTTATCTGGCATTAGCTCAATAGTTTTAAAATTTTGTTATTATTATATATACATTTAGTGGTACTGAAATCAATCTATCGCACTTTATCATCTATTTAAACGCTAACTTCTAAAATTACAGTCACAAGATT
This sequence comes from Nepenthes mirabilis, assembly GCA_025585075.1. NCBI lineage: Eukaryota > Viridiplantae > Streptophyta > Magnoliopsida > Caryophyllales > Nepenthaceae > Nepenthes > Nepenthes mirabilis. Next base: position 1,014 of record JAODPA010068791.1, on the reverse strand, counting down.
ATCTCTGTCATTAGATATTATTGTCTTTTGTTTTTTGAGAAGACGACATTTAGCTTTGTAATATCATGGTTTTTCTACTATAGAACCAAATGTCATTTCTAAGCTTTTTGTTCTTTTGTGAATAAAAAAACTATCGTTATTATTATTATTCTTCTTTGGTTGTCCTTCATCTAAAAACATTAGCTTTTGTTTTATGGGTTTTATGGTCCTCGCCCTCTTTTTGTTCATTGTTCTCTTCCCTGCGAACTGTATTCATTTTATATACGAAAATTCCTAGCAAGTTCCTCAAGGGACATACCTCCCTTTATATGTTTCAAGCATAGTTCAAAATATTTCTAGGAAGGATGAAGCTTGTTAATTATAGACAAGACAATAATACTTTATCCATATTCATATTATGTTGTCTATAATAATTTAAGATATGTTTAATATCAAGCAATTGCTCCATGGCAAGACTTCCATCAATGATCTTGTAATTATTGAAACAAATTGTAAGAAATATGTTGCTCATTCTATCCTCTTGCATATATTATACAGTAAGTTTCTTTCATAATTCTTTGACAGTCAATATATACAAATAAAAGTCAAAAAAAGATTTGACCTATCATTTAGAATAATACGGTATCAACATAGCTCATCATATTGTCCCACTTTTATGGGAATCAAGTTTTTTCCATGGTTTTGGTATCTTTTTTTTTTTTAATCTTTAAGTCGTAGTGTATTTATAACATATTTGATTTGAATAGAACCAACAGATCTTCTCCTACCATCTTATAAAATTTTAAATATCAGATAGGTCTAATTTGATAATTTTAAATGTCATTTGTCTAATGGTCACAATTACGATAATTATAATTTTGGTTCAACTAAAGATTATAAAAAAAGAATGGGTTTAAGGCATGTTACAACATCCATTTTTTTCTAATAGTATTTGTTTTTTTTTACAAATATAAATGAAATCGTTCGAATCATTTTTAGGATACAATAAATCATTCACTCAATTGTATCTTGCAC
>JAODPA010068790.1:0-10085 GCA_025585075.1 Nepenthes mirabilis | reverse complement strand
ATAATAGAAAATAATAATAATAATAATAATATGTGGGAATTATTATTCCCACATTTGTGGGAATAACAATTCCCATGGAATAACAATTCCCATCCGTAGGCTAACCAAACGGAGAAATTTCTATTTCCGCAAGAATGGAAATTACTTTCCCCCCCAATTCCTGCAACCAAACATGCACTAAAGGAATAAGAATTGTGAAGGAATTCTTGGGAGGCTCTTTGGGCAGAGAGTTATCTTTTCGTGACCTCTTGAGTGTGTATTCGAATTTGTCTTTCCACTATGGGGCGAGAAGGTATTTGTAACCTTTGAACTAGCTCAACCCTATTTGGACGCCGAGGTTGGCCACTAACTATCTGCGCAAATTTAGTAGACAGTTATGAGAATCGTGGGTACTAATTAGAGTAATCGTGATCAGTCAGGATAATTCCTTTCTTCTTTGAAGAGATGCTGGAGGTGGCGGATATGAGAGTTGCCATTACGATAAATCTGCTAAATTAGAATTATCGTTGTTGAAGAAATCACGATCAGGGGTAATATTCAGGGTGTCGAGTTGGCTAAGGCAAATAATTTTAGCGTGCAAGAAGGAGATTGTGGGCCATCCTAATTGGGCTGAGGTCAATTTTGGGTTGTCTGAGCGGATTGGGACGCTGCCTAGGCTAAAGGAAATATTGATTGGTCCCTAAGCCTACAGAGATGTGTTGTGGGTCGGATACCCTTAGGATCCACTAGGCCTTCATACCGAGTCGGTCCATTTTTGTCGTCCCTGTCACTAACCTTCCATATTGGGGGGTTTGAGTTTTCAACCCTCGACATGTTCATGGATTGGACGTGGCTTGTCGTTTTCTTCTTTAATCCCTTCCCTAGGCGGCCACCCAGTTCCCTACCTTGTCAGTTTTGGCGTGATTCTTTACACCCAGCGATTTTCTGTGAATTTGCTGGCATGGGGAATCTTTGGCATTTAATGGCCTGTCGATCCTTTTGCGTGTTATAAATCGAGGGGCTCATTGTGCCTTGCATCACACCCTGCTTTCATTAGTCAAGTCGCGGGGGAACTCAAAATCAGCATAAAGCTCGAGTTACCAGCCGTCGGGTTCAGAGGGAGCTCATCTCGGACATTCAAAGGCTTCATCCTAGGATGCATGAGAGGTCTACTTTGGTCACCTATTTTCATATGAGGAACAGCTTTGGTCACCCCTTTTATGTCCGTTCTGGAGCCAAATCTGCTATTGTTCCTTAGTGGGGCGAGGCTTTCCTTTTGCTGTGATTCCCCCTTGGGCAGTAGCTTGCCTTTGAGCTGTTATTCTGACTCTTCAAGAACTAATATCCCCTAAAGTCACACCCTATTGTTGGTAAGGCGGGCATCAAGTCCCCAGGTTAGAGCCAATTACCTCCTTAATGTGGGGCAAGGCTTTCCTTCCCCTTTGCCTCCCTCTGGATGGCGGCCTGTCTTTATGATAGGCTACTCTTGTTGCTCAATTATTTGGAAGTTTGTTGTAGTTGAGTTAAGCAAAATTTTTATAGGCGGATCGTCATTCCATCTACTTTTTTTTGTTATTTTCTTTTTTGTTGTACGTCTGACTTTGAAAGTTTTGTACTTTGTAAAAAAAAAAATTAACGAATGGAACTAATAAATGTTTTTGTCCATATTGTTTGCCTCTTCGATTTTCTAGATGTCACCATTTACTCTCTATTTTTTACATTGGTCTGGATCGCGTGGCCGTCAGTCCTGCTTGAGGCTAGACTAGATTGAGGGACTATTAGTCCGGTCTGATGCTGGACTGCTGTGAGTTCATTCTGAAGCAAAATTGGCTTCTGTGTGCTTGTCAATCTACTCTAAAGCTGAATTGGATATTGAGCAAGTCAGTCTGACTTGAAACCGGGTTGGATTGTGGGCCGGTCAAATGGGTTGAATGTCAGACTGGATCGCTAATTAGTCAAATCGGCTGGATGCCAGATTGGATTGTAGACCAGTCTAATAGGTCAGGAGCTGGATTGGTTGGTTGACCAGTCAAACCGGCTGGATAAAGGATTAGATTCTGACTAGTCAGATAGGCCGGGCGCTGGATTGGTTCATTGATAAATCAAATTAGCTGCATGCCAGACTGGATTTAGATCAGTCAAACAGGTTGGGCGTCGAACTGGCTCATTGAGCAGTCAAACTGGCTGGATGTCAGACTAGATCCAAATCGGTCAGGCAGCCTAAGCACCAGACTGGACAATGGCTTGTCAGTCCAGTTTCGAGTTCATCATAGCTACTCGCCGCCAATTTGCTGTCTTCAAGAAGGGGGGCAGAGTGGCCTAAGAGGTCATGCCGTTTCGACATTTGGGCAGGTTATCATTATTGATGTCGGGTGATTGATGTGCCTTGATGCCTTCCGGTGTTGGCACGTGTCCAGGTCATCATGTGTGTGGCTTTTTGAAGCGTCATTTTGAATTTCGAATTATGGCCTATATAAAACGACGCCTTTTCGTTATTTTTTGCATCCTTCTTCCTTCTCTCGAGTTAGTTTTTTCTCTGATTTCGTCATTTGATTTCTTCGCATCTGCCACTTTCTCATCTCTATGGCTTCTGGTGTTGGTGCAATTTGTTCACTTTTTACCGCTGCTATTATTGAGGCATTATGCGTGTGGTATAATATCCTGAGCATGGTTTCATTCGGGGTGCCAGTAGAGTATGATAGAGCTTGTTCTCCACCAAACGGGTTCATAACCATTTACAAGGCCCACTTAAAGAGTGAACTTTGCTCTCCCCTTCCGTGGGAGTTGTATGAAATTTTGGCAGACCTGGGAGTTTCAGTAGCGAGATTTCACATCAATGTCGTGAGGTATTTTTGCTATCTTTGCATATTTTTTCACCATCATGAGAGGACATTGAATGCAGTGGCCATGAAGGTAATTTTTTGGTTCTGCCAGAGTGGAGATTGGATTTCACTATCTCCCAAAAATTTACATATAAGTGCGGGGATCCTTGACTCAGTGAAGAATTGGAAGGACTAGTTCTTCTTCATTAAGGTCTCCTCAAATTAGGGCCACTTGAATGAGTTGGGTAACATGCTGCTTCCTTCACCAGCAAGGCTTTATGTGAGGAGGTAGATTCTACTAAGTTGCTAACGGAGTTGGTCCGAGTAAATAACGGCTTCTTTAATAAGAAGGATCACCTCTTGTCTGTTGAGGCATTTGTGCTGGCCAAATGGGAGTTTCCCTTGGGGGCACAAGAGCCACCACTCCACTACCCACTCAATCCAAAAGGAAGGTTAGAACTTTGTACATCAAGGATCCTTCTAAGGAAGTGTCTCAAAGGTGGATGGTATCGTCATCGGGCTCTTCCTCTTCTTCCGCTGCCCTGGGCCTATCAATGGCTGAGTGGATGTAGGGCCTAGGTGAATAGTCTAGGGGACCGGTCCCCATCAAATCTTCAATTGTTGGCGCCATGGAGGAGGGTGTCGGGGCTACTGCAGCCAATAAGCCCCTTGCTCTTCCTACAAAGGAATCGGGTGAGTTTGAGGTTGGGGGATCGACTGGGTCAATTTGCGCATCGACCAAGGGCTAGCAGGAGGTCCCCATAGTTATGACTATTTTGCCTAAGCAGACGATGCTAGACCCCTCCTATGAGTTAGTTGGAGAGGATCCCAGTGAGGTCTACCCGGTGGAGGCCCAGACGAGGGGTGATGTTGAGGCGGTGGCAACCATAGAGGGGTCTCGTCTAGAGACTCCAGCGTCTGATGCCGCAAATGGTTCAATGGTTCCCCCATCGAGTCCACATCTTGGGGTGCCTCAGCCAAAGTAGGCATCCACTCTGACTGCTTCATCCAGGGTGCCCCTGAACCCTGTGGCTGCTGAACTGCCTTATGTCCCGATAAGTTTCAGAGAACTTTTTAATTTACTGGGAATGGCCTAATTTAATTTCCTTTTCTTTTTTTATTTGCAGGATGACGAGATGGTGCAGATTTTGCTAACATGTTTGCACCAATAGTCATCTAGGATTTGCCAACTGGAAGGGGAGGTCTAGCACCTGGTCTAGACACGTGTCGACCAGAGTGTGCTCGGGGAGATGCAGGGCCGAGTAGAAGCCACTATCTAAGAGGCCTTGCAGTGTCGAGATTGGGTCTCCAGTCTTAAACTTCAGCTATTTGAGGTCAGGGAGGAGCTATAAAAGTCTAAGGATGCTTTACAGGCAGCCAAGCAATGTCTCGCAGAACTCCAAATCGAGAACGTTAGGGTGGAAGCGGAGCTAACAACTCGGTTCAGCTCAAAGGAGATTGGCTAGGCTCTAAATGTCAGATTTTTGTACGGTATTCACCTGTATCAGTAGATTGCTTCCCTAGTTGACCCTAACTTTCTTGTTTTGACTTGACAGATTTTTCCAACAAGGTGAGTCTTCATCACGTCCCTTGGGGAGCCCCTAGCCTTAGGGTAGCCTTCTTCTTCTTTGTTCCCTTATATATATATATAGTGTTGCTACACTTGTATAGATTGAATTTGCAATGAATCAGTAAAAATTTTTTCAATCATTGTCATAATTTTTATATTTTTGTGTGGTTTTATTTTTGATGTATCATTGTTTGTCGGCTAATCATCATCGTTGTTGTTGTCGGGCCTTGGAAAAGTTAGGGTCATCGCCCATGTGTAGTCACTAGAGCTCATTATTTTTATGTGTCAGATCCCAACTCGTTGACCATATTCGACTAACAGTGCTCGTCCCTGCTAGGGGAGTTATTGCACGCATGCTAAAAAGCCCCATAAGATTTTGGTATTCAACCCCGCATGGGTTGTTTGGTGCAGGACCGAGGTTTAAATTCGACTTCATGTGGACCACTCGGTGTGGGATCGAGGTTTAAATTCGACATCATATGGGTCGCTCGGTGGTGGACTGATGTTCAAATTTGACCTTGTGTGGGCCACTTGGTGTGGGATCGAGATTTAAATTCGACTGTGTGTGGGTCACTTAGTGTGGGACCAAGGTTTAGTAATGGGTGAATGAAAATTCGTCTAACTTAGGGGCAATTTATGTAACGTCCCTAGACACCCACTTGTGAATATTGTCCGCTTTACCATATAGGGGCACGGTTTTGTTCCTGGCAAACGGCTTCCACCGCCCCCAAAACGCGTCCACAAGAGAGAGGTATCCACGTCTTTATAAGGCACGCTTTGTTCCTCTCCTCATCTGATGTGGGATCCTCTCCTCATCTGATGTGGGACATCACAGTTCACCTCCCTTGGGAGCCCAGCATCCGCGCTGGCACACCGAACCGGGCCCCATCTCTGATACTATTTGTAACGTCCCCACGCATCCACTTGTGAATATTGTTCACTTTGTCACACAGGAGCACGATTTTGTTCCTGGCAGGCGGCCTCTACCGCCCTCAAAATGCGTCTACAATGGAGAGGTATCTACGTCCTTATAAGGCACGCTTCGTTCCCCTCCCCATCCGATGTGGGATATCACAATTTAGGTCACTTGAACTTATACAATGTCACACAAGCATTTACATGAACAGACAAACAATTTTAGTGGCTCCTATACTCTATAGTATCAGGTCCCCTACCTCGAATTGGCATGCCATCACCTTTTATTGTAGTATAGGGTGATTCGCTATTGATAGGCAGTTGTGCGCATCTTGGCCACATCTCGTACTTCTTCAAGTAGATCAAGATGCTGTCTGATTCGTTGGGAGTTGTTGAGTGGATCAAATCCCTCAACCCGGAGATTGGATAGTTCAATTTCCATCGAGATGACTACCTCAGTTTTGTAGTATAGATTGAATGGCATTTCACAAGTCGGCTCCTTCAGTGTCGTCTGATATGATCATAATATAGAAGGTAGCTCTTCCGCCTAGGAGCCCCAACGTCTTCCATTTTAGTCTTTAGCCCGCGCAGTAGGGTTCGATTGGTAACCTCCATCTACTTGTTTGCTTGTGTATAGGCGATTGAGGTCTGAACCAAACGGATGTCCAAACTTGTAAAATATTTGGTAAAGCACTTGCCTATGAATTGAGTTTCGTTGTAGCTCATGATAATTTTTGGAATCCCAAATCTTCACATGATATTCTACCAGACAAACTCTGTGGCATTTTGCTTGGTGATCTAAACTAATGGGGAGGCTTCAACCCACTTTATGAAATAGTCAATACCTATTATGACAAACTTCCTTTTTTCGGACGCAATGAAAAAGGGGCTGAGTATGTCGAGCCCTTATTGCACGAATGGCCAAAGGGCCTGAAGGTTCTCAGCTCCGTGGACTATTAATGAGGCAAGTTGCTGTGGATTTGGCAGTTTTGACACTTCTTTATGAAGTCCATGGCGTCTTTCTTCATTATTGGTCAATAGTAACCTTGGCGTATTATCTTGAAGATAAGGTTCTTGCCTCCGATATGTGACCCATAGATCTTAATATGCACCTTGTTTAACACCTAGTCGACTTCCTCCAACATGAAACACCGCAAGTACAGGGTGGAATACCTTTGGCGATACAACCTCTCATCCATGATAGTGTACCAACCGACCGTCTTCTTCAAGCATTTAGCATTGTCCTCGTTCTTTGGCATGGTACCATCTGTGATATGTCTCCAATAGGGCAATATCCAGCTTTCATTATCAGAGACTTGTAGAATTTTTTACTCGGATTCTTCTATGCCCGAATAGGTTAAGATTTCTTACATGTCTCTTGAGTACTGCTCTGGACTTTTGGTCATGGCGGCCTTCGCCAGTTGGTTGACTTTCCAGTTGTCCACCCTTGAGATGTGTACTATCTCAATCTTGTCAAACTCTAGGCAATGCTCCTTATTCTAGTGAGGTACTTCATAAGCAAATGGCTTGATACCTCAAAACTCATACGGACCTGGTTCATAATTAGTTCTAAGTCGCGATAGATAATTACATGCCTTGCCAAACATTTTTTTGCTAGTTGCAACTTGGCGAGTAGGGCCTCATATTTGGTAACATTATTGGTAGTCGGGAATTTGAGTTTCAGCGAGTACCTTATCTCCAACCCTTCAGGGATCCTTAGGATTACTTCGACACCACTGCCTACTTGTGTTGAGGACTCGTCTATGTGTAGTGTATAGTTCGATGTCCCCTCCAGCCGAGAGTCAGCTTCGTTGGGACCATCTATGTTCGAGACTGGGGTTGTGATCTCAATGATAAAATTTGCCAGTGCTTGGCCTTTGATGGCCAACCTTGACTTGAATTCTACGTCGAACTTACCCAATTCGATAGCCCATTTGACTAGCCACCCTGACATGTCAAGTTTCTATAGGATTCTCTTCAAAGGTTGATCAATCAGGAAAACTATTTTGTGTGCCTGGAAATAGGGCCGTAGCTTCCTAACCAAATAGACGAGCGCTAGTATGATCTTTTCTACACGGATGTAGCAAGTCTCAATGCCTGTCAAAGTCTTGCTGACGTAGTAGACCGGCCACTGTATGTTAGATTGCTACTGGATCAAAATTGAGTTTAGCACCACCTCTGAAACTATTAAGTGTAGGTACAACTCCTCACCTGCTTTTAACGACTTTAAGAGAGGGGGCTAGTATGGTCCTCCTTTATCTCCTGAAAAGCAGCCAAGTAGTTAGTCGTCCATTGAAATCATTTCACTTTTATCCCTCTCAAGGCCTTAAAGAACGGGAGGTATTTGTCCTCAGATTTTGCCAGGAAGCAGGAAAGCACTGCAAGTCTCCCAATTAGCCTCTGAAAGTCTTTTACGGTCTACAGCAAGTTCATATCCATAATCGCATTTATCTTTTTGGGGTTTGCCTCAATCCCCCATCGGAAGATAATGAAATCTAAAAATGTTTCAAAAGATACCCCGAAAATATATTTGGTTGGGTTCAACTTTATCTGATGTGCTTGTAGCACTCCGAAGGCTTCGCTGAGGTCACAGATATGGCCATTGGTGGTTTTACTTTTGACGAGTATATCACATACGTACACCTCCATATTTTAGCCAATTCGGGCTTTAAAGATTTTATTTACGAGCCGCTGGTACGTGGCATCCATATTTTTTAACTTGAAGGGTATAACTTTGTAACAGTACGTTCCCTAATCTGTCATGAATGTGGTATGCTTCTTGACCTCGAGACTTATTTGAATCTGGTTGTAACTCGAGTATACACCCATAAAACTAAGTAACTCTTGCCCGGAGGTGGTGTCTACTAGCAGGTTGATCTTGGGCAGTGGGAAGTTATCATTCGGACACGCCTTATTCACATTAGTGAAGTCAACGCACATCCGTCACTCTTCGTTATTCTTCTTGATAAGGGCCACGTTGGAGAGCCAATTTGGATATTGGAATTTACTAATGAAACTAGCGTCAAGTAGTTTCTTTACCTCATCACGGATGGCAATAAGTTTTTCGATGGAATGATTTCTTCGTTTCTACCTGATGGGCTTGTGAACCGGATCAAGGCACAACCTATAGACCATTACCCTGGGCGAAAGCTCTGGCATGTCTACGGGTGTCCATATGAAGATATTAGAGTTTTTCTTGGGGAAAGTGATTAGCTGGTCACACAAGGGTTCGATGAGTGGGCCCCTATCTGCATGCATCTCTCTAAATCACCGGGGTACAGAGAAATGCGGTCAGTCGTCTCGTTGACCTGGGCCTACTGTAGAGTCGCTTTCTCTCTGTGATTGAAGTCCTCTATCTGCTGGTCCAAAATGGCTTGAGTGACCTAGGATAGGTAGCACATCCGGCCTGTTGCTTGGTCGCCCAAAACCTCTTCAACGCCATAGGTCGTAGGAAACTTCATCTTTTAAGTGCGTGGTTAAGATTATGGCCCCAAATGGGATAGTAGGGTCGGCCCAAGATGGCGTTGTAAACTGAAGGTAGGTCAACCATCTAGAACGTTAGTACGTGGGATGCTGTCCTGGGATATATTCCCAAGGTAATTTCCAATTGGATGGTTCTTTAGACAAGCACTAATTTGTTGTCCAACCCGTAGAAAGGTATTTCAACTGGTTTCAACTGACTCTTTTTCAGCCCCAACTTAAAATTGGCATTCAGGTAAAGCAAATCATGTGAACTTTTATTATTGATAAATATATATTTTAGTTAGTAATCAACCGTATAATCTGAAACGAGCACGAATACAATCAGATGATTAGAGTGGGGGGTCATTACATGTGACATATCTTCTTTGCTAAAATTAATGACATCCTCCCTAACTTCTACCATCAGTTTATTAGAGGCGGTCTTGCGGTGGTCCGAGGGGTAGTCCTTGGAAAGTCTAGTTGCCACTATATTGACTACTCTAATCATAACCTGGTTCCTCGGCTACTACTGCTCCATCCTCTCTTCGATTGCTCCATTGGGTGCTTGCTCCGCATTTCACAGGAACTTGGTGAAGTGCCTCATCCGGATGAGGTCCTCAATTTCTTTCTGTAGGGTCCAGTAGGACTCTATACTGTGACCTAAAAATTGATAATAGTAACAATAGTTATACTGGGTTAGCCTGTTTCTATTGTCCCCATCAAGGTTGTATTGCATCATTACTTTCCTTTTGTTCAAAATGATAATGTGTTTTTTTTTTTTTATAAATGAGTAAAATTTGATCAATTCTGAATTCTCTGCCTTTGATTGATAATAAAATCAGCTGAATCAATATTTTATTGATCATTAGAGCCTTCCTTCTTGATTCTAACAGAGTTAACAATTTTATTTAACTACAAAAAGATTTATCGAGTGGAAACTATGCAGATCAAGTTAATTAGATGCCTCGTACAAGGTAGGAAGTAGTCGGACTCGTAAACAACCAAACTTTGAGGGCTAATTGAGCTCACATATAGCTATTAGAGATGGACCACCTTACACCTTGAATGAGAAACTCATTAAGGTGCTCATATTAGCTCATAAGTCTATCCAATGGTCAGAATATTTTTCATAGAATGAATGGTTGATATTGAAAGATTGCCTTATATCTAATTTTAAATATTTGCACGAGAAATAATCTTCCCTTTTGGATGGGCTAAGTAACTATTTTAACAGGATAATCTTGATAGATCCTCTTAAATCGAACCATTTTTTTAAAAAATAAAAATATTTGGGGATATATTTTAGTTAAGATATCATTCATCTATTTTAGTTATTA
>JAODPA010068789.1:0-10085 GCA_025585075.1 Nepenthes mirabilis | reverse complement strand
AACTTATTTTTTAATACTAAAAGTAATTTTAAACACCTAAAAAGCATGATAGAAGAATAAAAAGGAGAGGCTACAAAAAACTATGCTCAACTTGTATATTCTTTTGTAGAGAGATATTCTATGAAACACTTTTACTCTCAATTCAAATTAGATTTCATGGGACGAACCGATTTTTTGGCTAGAATTTGTCAGAGTTTCAGTATTAAAACAACCATCAAACTAATACAATCTGTACAAAAATTTCTGTACAGCACAGTGAACCACATATCTCAACACAGAATCCAAAAATTATTACAAAACTAATACATGACATCAATGTCATAACTCTGGGTATGACGTTAGCTCATATAAGATACTACTAAATCCCCAGACAAACTATAAATACCTACAAAGTATATATATCCATCAAGAATAGCAAAAATTATACTACGTATATATCATCATCATCATATGCATATATCAATATACAATCCATCAAAAACGATACAAAGTGTTCCCCAAAATACAATTCCACAAAACTATGTCTAAAAAGGCTCTTCATCCAAAATCTGCAACCTAACCAATTCCTAAGCTTTACTCTACCTCATTGGGTATAAAGGCGTGCTTATATAAATGAAAAAAAACAACAAAGATAAGCCTAATACTCAGCACGTGCAATAAATTCAAAAATAATAAACGGTAAACACAGTATAAAACAAAGGAAGGATATAAAAGTATAATAAAGATACATAAATATGAAGTATGATCAAATACAATTTTCAAAATACATTTATCTTTCCTGATTTATTTATCTTTTTTTATATTTTAGAACATGCATAACTTCTTTACTTTGCAGACCGGAGTCGGTAGGCCTTACTAACTAACAGTGTAAATAACTCGAGAAAAGGAATGTGTTTGTCCCCGCACATTTTAAGGCACTAACCACGAACCTTGAATTTAATATCCTATGGTGAACGGTATACCTTTTATCTGATATATTAGAGCATCTCCCGTGGTCCAAGAGCAATTTCTCGATTTGCCACAATAATATCCTGAGGTACGTTAAGGAATACTACCTTCTGAAATATAAATCATTGATCCAAACTCTTCATTACTTATTTTTAAGGAAAGGTTCCACTAGAACATACACAGAAGTTTTCACTCCCTGGGAACGAATCATCGAATATAACAGATTGTGAAGTTCCTTCCAAATATTTTGCATAACTTTCATAATTCATGATACAGATACAGATAATCATTTTCTTAGGTATTCATGACTTCACATGCTTTCAATTGTATACATAAATTATTATAAAACTTGAAACATATAAGAAATTCTTACCATAAAGTGTTGGACATAATTTTAGAACTTTCAGACAACAAATACCTTCATAATTATATGCAACATAATTTTTAAAGCATATACAGGATAATATACGAAGCGTACATGTGGATAAATATCTCAATTTATGTCTAATAATATTTTTAAAATACATAAAATTAACATATACAAATTTCATGTACATAAATATCAATTAATCGGAGTACCCACGTCCATGAAACTAGAATTTTCAAGTTCTAAAATCAAATCGTGCATAAATCCCAAATTTCGTGGGTAAAAGTGCCGAGACGCGGGTTAGGGTTTTCAAGTGCTAAAAACCGCATAAAACTATCAAATTGAATATTAAATTGATAAATAAATATATACGAGACATAGGTATTCATAATCCAAAGCCAATTCATGCATAAATCTCAAAATAAACGAAAAAAATTATTCCGAGCGTGGGTTATGGTTCCACGTATAAAAAATCGGTCAAAACTAAATAATCCGATATGAAATCTACATATGTGCTGGCTCAAGTCATTGATAACACAAAATAGAAACTTAATCGAGTATTGGAATGATGATACCTGAAAAAATGAAACAAAAGTATAAAGAAACAAAAGAGGAAGGTATGGATGTACTTACCTCGACCCGATTTACAACTTCTCTAACTAACTCTAAGCCAGAATTGAACCCAAAAGCCTTGATTTCTTCCTTCTCTATCTTCTCCTTCGGGTTCTCTCTCTCTTTCGTCTCTCCCAGATCCGCACAAATATAATGTGAAAAAGAACCGTTGGGGCTTTATAACGGACTGGCGCTCAAGTGCCAATTGAGCACTAGTCGAGCACCAACGTTACGGATGGGCCGCGCTTGAGTGCTCGTCGAGCGACCTCAAGTGCGAGGTTCTGCCAACCCGCACCCTGGGGACACTTTGGCGCCGGGCCCCCCAATTCCTCTTGAGCTTATGATATTAATTTTTTGAGCACACTTAAAACTAATTTTGATTATATTACCTTAATTATTTGAAATAACGATCTTCAAAAATCGGTACATTATAATTTTTTCCCACTTACAAAAATTTTATTATCAAAATTTAACGAACTTCAAAATTCAACAATCGGGAGAAGTCCTTCTAGATTTCTTTTTCAAGTTCCCAAGTCATTTCCTTGATTAAATGACTTATCTTAGAAAGCATGAACCAATGGATTATCCTACTTTCCAATTTCTAATGTTTCCTATCTAAATCTAGGTTGAAACCTTATCACTAGGCAAAACCCTAATCTCCCACAATGCTTAATTCGATCACATACTTATTACCTCAACAATCGATGTAAGGGAGATTTCATGACAATCCATAAAATCTGAAGGCAACCCTGATTTATTGGCTATTATTCCAACTTAATTCAAGAACTCGAGCGAACTAATGAATTTCTTTTTCAATTCATCATAAACCTAAAAAATGATCATTCACTTAGATCCTCAATCCGATTCTGAAATCTCTAGGTCATGAGCCACATGCTGTCACTGCGCTATTCTAATTGACCATTTACTTGTACTCTAAAATTAACTTATAATTCTTATCCAATGATTCCTATCAAGAACATCGATATATCTAAGGCAAAATACAAAATCCTTAGGTTACAACCAATCATAGGAAACATAATTGAAGCAATTATTTTTAAAAATTTCAGTAGAGTCTCAAGTGACTACCAAAACCTTAAAACCTAAATATTTTGCAACCTTATCATCTCATGGGCATACTAACGAGCCAACTTAATCAATCCAATCATACCATTCAAATTCACGATAAAAGGGACCATCCTTGGTAGCTAATGCATAATTTTTCAAATACCCAAAATCCTTGTTGTTCCGACAACCTCCAAACAAAACAATAAGAACTTCTTATCCCACAATTTCATAACTATAAGGCTTCGAGCACAATTCTGTCTCCCAAATCAAGAGCACAACCTCCCATTAGCCCAAATATTAGATCCTGCTTGCGGTTCACCTTACAACATTACCTATAAGTTCTCAAAGTAAAGACCTCAATTGCTAACTCCAAACTACAGGTAGAGTAATTCTAATTACGGACTTCTCCCCCACTTAATCCAAGGGTAACCACCTACATACGATGCAGGAAATATATAATCTTAAATCTTCTTCAAAAGCATCACATTCTATAATAATTCACTAGATCCATTAGGGATCAATCTAAACGATGTGGTTAACAATTACCCTCCATTCCTTGAAAGCAATCACCACATATCTTACTCCAATAGATACGGATCGCTTCCAAGTTAGATGCCCCATGGACACTGCAATTCCACCAGGACCACTTAATGGATATCATACCAAATTCATCTAGAACTAGGATAACCGCACACTTTGACAATATCAATCTTTCCCAAATGAGCCATCGCTCACGTCTTTCCAGAATCACATTTATACTATCGAAGAAACTACATACTCAATATAACACTTTCCAGAACCACATTTATACTATCGAAGAAACTACATACTCAATATAACACTTTCCAAAACCAAACTCATATTGTTTACTTAATTGAGCACACGGTTAATTGCCTTCCACAACCGATAATATGGCCCTTAGATAGAGTTCATACACTCCCATAATTCTTTGAATTTATCGTTCAGGCCAATACAAAATTAACCTAAATATGGCAGAAAGATCCACTCCATAAAATTCACAAAAATGCTAACGAATCTATAAACCCAAATGACATTACTGGAACTTGTAACGGCCACATCTTATCCTGAATACTGCCATGGGTACAATTCTCAATTATTCACAATCAATATCACTCTGAACACACAGATCGTTCCTAAAGAACACCAAGCCCTTGCAAAAGATTAAACAATTTATCTATTCATCCATAGTGCCGCTTATTGACTTATTAATCTTCTGAGAAATCTAAATTTCAGCCATCCACAAATAAAATTATCGGGTCATCTTACTCACCTCAAAAGTTTTAAAAAATTCCATAGCGAGCACCTAACCGATACTTTCTTGATCCCATACGGAATTCTTAAAAAAATTGATACGGATTCCGACACAACATCAAAATACCAATTAAAAAATAAATCAGCCAAATATTTTCTCTAAGAAACATTCTCAAATACTTATACATCCAAAACTACTTGGTGACCACAAAATAACTTCTAGATATAGTCTCACGTGCTAAATATACTTGGCACATATCCTCATTAAACAACTTGTAGACACAACAATACTAATTTCCTAATACCTCAACCAACTCTGCCTCTTACCCAAATTTTCACAATTCAATTGCAAGGTATAATATCCTTACCAACACAATTCAATTTAGTATGGTCACTCACAAACCAAATCATTACTAATATCATTCCAAGAATCGGAACCACAAAAGAAATTAATTCAGCCAAACTAATCATATCTACGGATCCAAGAAAGTGTCGTAGACCTCGATACAACTAGTATAAAGCCTAGATCCTGCAATAAACAAATAAATTTAGAAAACACAAATGAAAATACAGATTCAGAATTCTAAAATATCACACATACTAAGTGTCAAAACTTAAAAATCCTACCTTCCACCACGGTAGATGACACATCTATACTTATGTCATTACCACAAAACTGCGATTCAAGGCACTGGATTTCTTCACTGTCGAACCCACGAGATAAGAAAAATTCTCAATCATATGGTCGAACTGTCCACAATTGAAACGTGCTCCCAAAACTCGTCGAGAAAGATATTTATCTATAGAAGTATCCACAAACATATATTATGATATATCTCTATCCTCCATACCCATTACTCTTTCTCATCAACCACCTATAGTTGACTTCGCTTTCTAATTTACGTGAGGCAAATATTACATTATCTCCTCTCGGACCTTGGACCACCGCAAACATCATTTCGATTCTCAAGATCTATATTTCAACTGCTACAGGATCCGAGCCACTCAAAAATTCAAACACTTGACCATTATTACTGAATTGATGATAAATCAATATTCTTGGATTCAGTAATACCAAAAATTGACTCCAAATTATCCTGACCTTAAGCCATCGATTCCACCTTATCCGTTTCACTTGTCATACTATTCAAGCATCCCCAATCCTACTCCTCGGATCAAAATTAACCTAAGTTAACCTTTAAGGTATCCCCCTACAGCTTCTCTTTCTTTTGGTCCTTACCCGGACTAAATCCTCTAAGACTTTTCAATCTCGCCATCCTTCAAAATAAATTCATACACTTAGCATCTCTATCACATAATTGACCACCTCTACGTGTCGATCTTTTTCTAGGTGGCACAATCAGCTACTAATGTTCTTTCTGAAACAAAAATGACATGGGTTAAATTACAACTCAATTTGAATATTAACCGGGATATTATACACTAAACAGTCAAACATAATTAACTTATCCTGACATAATTCTAGCCTAAATGAACTACCTTAACTTGATTAAGATGCTAACTAAGACACCGTAACTGGACAATCAAATTTAATTTCTGATTCTGACTTAACTTTAACCTAGCTTATGAAAACTAGGATAACTAAAACTATCTAGTCTACTTAATCATCCTATACCTTTATCCATTTATTTAATCTTTCTTACTTCAATCCTAAACTTTCGTTTAAGATTCAGATCAAATCTAATGTATCTCTTTCTCTAATACCAACTATGATGAACCGACTTTTCTGACCAAAATTTGACAGAATTTTGACGGTAAAATAGATGCCAAACTAATACAATGTATAAAAATTCATGTACAGCACAGTATATAACCACACAACTCAACACAGGATCAAAAAATAGCTAGAAAATTAATACATAACACCAACATCATAACTCTTGGAATGACGTTGGCTCAGATAATGTACCACTAGGTTCATAGACAAACCATAAATACCTGCAGAAATACATACATTATCAAGAATAGTGAAAACTATACTACGTATACATCATCATATTCATATATCAATATACAATCCATCAAAAACGATACAAAATGCCCTCCCAAATACAATCCCACAAAACTATGTCCAAAAAGGCTCTTTATCCAAAATTTACAACCTAGCCAACTCCTAAACTATATTCTGCCTCATCGGGTATGAAGGTGTGCCCATTTGAAGAAAAAAATAACAATGGTGAGTTTAATATTCAGCAAGTGTAATAAATTTAAAAATAATAAACAATAAACAAAGTATAAAGCGAAAAAATGATATAAAAGTATAATGAAAACACGTAAATATGAAGTATAATCAAATGCACTTTTCAAAATGCATTTATCTTTCCTAATTTACTTATCTTTCTTTAGATTCTAAAACATACATAACTTCTTTACTTTACAGATCAGAGCCGATAGGCCTTACTAACTAACGGCATAAACAAATCAAGAAAAGGAATGTGTTTATCCTCACACATTCTAAGACACTAACTACAAACCTTGAATTTAACGTCCCGTGACAAATGGTATACATTTCATCCGAAATATTGCGTGACAATCATACATATACAGGATCTAATATAATAAAACTTGTACAAGATCTCGTCGGATATAAATTCGGACAAACATAATACTTAACCTCATGCCCACAATCACAATGGAGGTATTGAACATAATAACAACTCATCAATATAATACAATAACTCTAATTTATCCCATATATGGATCAAGTCCCTCATTCAACCAAAGACACAATCATATCACATTGTCGAGATCTGAAATATACCCAATATGAACATCTCTACTTACCGATAGAGATCTGCCGTATCAAATCGTCTCTGAACTCCTGTAAGTGTATCCATATCACTAGTCTAAAGGGATAAAATATGAAAACGTGAGTTTAGAGTTCAACAAGTATCATATATATGAAAATAATGTATATAAATTAGAGGGAAGGGATGACACATTACAACCATGTAAAACATAAAATATAAGGTCCATGAAATCCGGAGTTGAATCCGGTTGATATTTGGTCGTTGTGGCCTGAATCAGGAGCTGATTGTGGTTGAGGTCTCAGGATTCCGGAGTTTATTCTCTTCCTTGATTTTGAGGACTCCGGATCCGGAGTGCTTCCTTCTTATCTTTTATTAAAAAAAAAAATTCTGTCCTCGCTTTTGTGAACTCCGGATTCCGGAGTGTTTTGTGCGCTGCTGTTTCCGGCGCTTGATGGACTCCGGTTTCCAGAGTGCTTTTGCTTTGAGGACTTTGATTCCTTCTTTCTGTGCTTCAAAAAAAAAAATTCTGTCCTTGCTTTTGTAAACTCCAGATTCAGGAGTGTTTTGTGCGCTGCAGTTTCCGGCGCTTGTTGGACTCCGGCTTCCGGAGTGCTTTTGCTTTGTGGACTTTGGTTCCTTCTTTCTGTGCTTCAAAAAAAAAACAGGTCTTGTCCTTGGTTTTGTGTACTCCGGTTTCCGGAGTGTTTTGTGCGCTTCTTTATACGGCACTTTCGAGGACACCGGTTTCCGGAGTACCTTTGCTGCTGCTTTTGAGGACTTTGGATCCGGCTTGAGGACTCCGGTTTCCGGAGTGCCTTTGCTTTTGAGGACTCCGTTTCCGGAGTGTTTTTCCTTCCTTCTTTCTGTGCTTCAAAAAAAAAAAAGGGGTTTTGTCTTGGCTTTGAGGACTCCGGTTTCCGGAGTGCTTTTGCTTCTGAGAACTCCTGTTCCGGAGTTTTTCCTTCAAAAAAAAAAAAGTTGGCAGTTTCAGTTGCTGTTCTATGAACTTCAAATTCCGGAGTGTCTTTTTGTTCGCTGTTTTATCCGGCGCTCTCGTGGACTCCGAAATCTGGAGTGCGTATTTGTTCGAGCTTGGCTGGAGTGCTTCCTTTTATCTGGAGCTCCTAAAGCCGGAACAACTTTATCGGGTCTTCAAAAATCTGGAGTGTCCAACTTGCGAACATTCCGGAGTCCCTTTGCTTCTCTAATAGGAAGGACGGAGTGATTTGTGCGCCTTGCTGGCCGGAGTGCTTGATGCTCCTCTTGGACGGAATGGATCTTCTTGGCCGGAGTGACCTCTTTGCGATCATTTCCGAAGTTCCATTGCTTCACCAAAAGGTGGACGGAGTGGCTTATGCTCCTTTGCTCCTTTGCTTTTTACATGTGGATATGCTGACGTGGCATGGTTCGCCTTGTGCTGAAGTAGCGTCCTCCTGTTCAGTACTGCTGGCAATTATGGTTTTGAGCCCTAATGGCTGATTCCATCTGTGTAATATTTTATTTAAGACTCCTGCGTCTTGCTTTTTTGGGTTTTCTCTCTTTCTATGTTTCTTTTTCCAAGTCGATAAAACACTTGGTAAAAACATAGATCTTTGTACAGTTTATTTACATTTTAATACTATTAATTACTTATAAAAAAAAAGGGTCCGTGAAATCCCTAAAAATTGAGAAGATGTCTTATACTAAATCATCGTCCGTATCAAACAATCCCTCCAAGACATAGTCATAATAAATAACGATTCGAGCAAATCTCATAGATGATATCATATCATATGATCTGATGTCACATTACATAATCGCGACTGTCACCACATCCGTGTGAGACACATACCATCGTCCGGATCTAAATCTCATATATCATATGTTGAAATCAAAGGAAATATTGGAACTAAAACATATAAATATAAAACATGTTCCGGGGCTTAACACATCAGTACGTATGAGACATTCCTATGTCCATCCGTAGGCCAAACCACGTATCTCAAATCGTAGTCTATGCAATACATATAGAAATACAAAGTATGCATGAAATCGGAGAACCAAATATCAATAATACCAACTGGAGGAATGGTTATACTCATCCGATAACCACGGCTATATCGGCTGCAATTTAAACTAGTAGCTCAAGGCTTGGCTACGATTTAGGCAAGTAACTCAAGGCCATCCATGTACTCTATCTCCAAAATATTAGGAACTCGCGGCATTGGGTACAACATCAAGTTTTAGTTATATATTAGGACGTCCGAATATATTATTCTATCAATTTCTTATGATGGTTCTTATTTAAATATACAGTGGGGCAGATCAGCTACTAAACGTCTCAACCTTCTTTCCGACGAAAGTGGCCATATCATATACATCCCTATTGGGACTAAGCCTCTCCATCAGGAGCAGTACCAATATCTCTCGGACCGCTGTGATCCCATAGTGATCCTGCCCCTGCAGCATGCGTGTGGACCAACGCACGGCCTGGTTCATGGTTCCACAACATACGGATACACCAATATACATATATATATATCGTCCGGGTGTCCAAAAACCCACCAAAACATAAATATCTATGTAAAATCACTGCACGACCAGTAAAACATACTTACATGTACATAATAAATAAATGATGGTATATAAAAATACATGTATACTTGTAAAATCTCCCACAATAGTCAAAATATATTAAAAATTAAATCAAACCAAGGATAGGGTTAGATGATACTTTCCTTGACCTCATAATCCGCAAATCTGAAGAAAGGAAGTCCCGAACCACTCAAATCGGACATTCTCTCTCTCAGCACCGCGCGTGACTTCTCCCTGTCGCTGCTACACGTGCCGACGCCACTCCTCTGCTGCCGATTCACCACCGCGCCGCTTGCCTGGCTATCTTCGGCCTCCCCGACACCGCCCTGCCGGCACCGGTGCCATTGCGCTAGCGCCCCTACCCTCCTCTGGCGGCTTCAACGCTGATCTCCTTAGCCCGCGACCACTGCGAGCTGCCGACGACCACCAGCCTGCCGCCATCGCCGCCGACCCCTTCTCTCTCCTCCTCTTCCTTC
>JAODPA010068788.1:0-10085 GCA_025585075.1 Nepenthes mirabilis | reverse complement strand
CATGACTAAAAAATATATAATCATGTTTGATTGACGTGCAAAATAACATCCGAACACCAATCTATACTTGGCTTGATTTTCTGGATTTGATGAATTCAATCGTTATTTATGATATGTGACCGAAAATTGAGAATGATATATGATGTCGTAAATTTATTAAGTGATAATATAAATCATGATAATGTTTTTATAATGGTTTGTATTTTATTTTCGTGGCCAAGTAGTCACTTGAATGGTGTTGAGGCAGTGTTTAAACTAACGATAATGATTTGAAAGAATTCGTGATTTCGAGTAATCCAAATTCATTCCTGATGTTTTACCGCTTACTTAATTTGGTATAAAGCCATAAGGGAGGAATAATAGCTAAACCAAGGTTTAACTTCGTCTACATTATGGTGAGTGTTTGGCACCATATGAGCTCATGTTCAGAACACTGTGGGACAATTTTAGAAACGAGAGTTAAATTGTGAGTTTTGAGACCTAAGACTGAGATTTTGAACCGATAATAGGATATAGAAGATGTCATGGGCACTGATGAAAGGTAAGTACATGAAGTACTCGGGTACTCACACTTTTTTTCCTCGTATTCTTAAATTTGTTTGTTTTATCATTGTTTGCTTCCTTATACTTTTATTGGTATTTTGTAGTTAAATAAACGAGAATATGCAAAACTTTAAGATATTTGAATAAATGGGAGTTTGTGAAATTTTAGAATATTATATATTTTTTTGATAGTTATTTTATTTTTAATGGTATATGTTAATTGATTATTACGGTGTAATACTTTTGACATTGTGACCATTATATTAGGATAATATCTAAAATATTACAAGTAAGGGATATCATAAATAATATATGCATGCTATATGTACAGTTTCTAAAAGGTTCGATAGAAGTAATAAGAATACCATAAAATTGTCGATGATATAAAAATATTATCTAGTTGATGGGAGTATAAATACGCAACTTTTGATTCACAATTATAAAATAAGATTAACAGAATTTATGATTGTATACTATAGTTGTAGTGTTATATTGAATTGGATTTATGAAAAATTTATGGAGCGACCTTAAAATAAAACACGCGTGATATTTACAACATGTAATTTTTACAGTGAATGATGGCCTGCAGAACAGACGTGATCGTTTCAGAAATGAAATCTCACAGAGTAGGCCCGCATGCACGCAACATATCTAACACGACATGATGGATTTGCAGAATTTATGACAGGATCCTTACACATATCAACTCCACGTGGGCGCTCCACGTAGGAGGATTCAAATCACTATATAAGTATTTACTGTGTACCTAACAATGGTCAAATTTTTTGCACCAGTATTTACGCTCAGGGAGAAAAAAAGATACTCACACGGCATAACTAAGAGAACACTTATGATTGTAAAAGTTATCATTTAAAGTTACCATATACTTGGTTCTCCACCCACTGTACTCATGCACCAGAATGGTGAAATTATTCGCGAATTTAAAGTCTTATGATTTTTTTATATTGTTTAGAAGAGAAATTTTCATATAAAAATACTACGTGTCACTGTCTCTCTCTCTTCCTTCTACTTAAAAGTTATATTTGTATTATTTTACATTCAGATCCTCATTCGTATAAGAGATTATGATTCGATGACGCAACAATATCATATCATATGGATCATTTTAATTACAATAGAAATATAGTAGTTTATATTGTAGTTGTCCTTTTACATTGAAATGTATGTCATGCATGGTCATTAGATTTATCGAATTTGAGTAATTTGAGAATTAATGATTTAAGTGATACCACGACTGATAGTCCAATTATGGAGAATATAATTAAAAATAAAAATTATTTGACAATTTTATTCTGTCGCAACCCAGCGGACGAGATGAATCCGCATAGTGAAAGTTGACAGTCAATTATCGCAATCGTTAATGCACCGGCGAGGGAGTTATCGTTTCTAAATGTTGTAACGCGAACCCTAAGCAAGAGCTATGGATCGATGATCGTCATCGCTCTCTTTCTCTCTCTATGTTTTCTGTGCGTGGGTGCTGAGCCCTAGATAGTGCCTCAGAATCTTAGAGATTTGCTTTAAATCTTAATCTACCGATCGCCATTTCGAGTCACCAACATCAAATTCACAGTTTCTCAGAAGATACACCACTAGTCAATGCAATGGTTGTATGCAAATGCCGAAAGGTAACTCCTTTCCATCTTCCGCCCTGCTCCTCTTTGTTTATATCCGAGTGCGTTTTGGATTTCTGTGCTGTACTCCTATATTCACTGGAAATATATTGAGTTTGATCGCACATCCTAAGTATATCTATCTGTGATTATAGGCGCGTTTCTTATTTATAGTAGGATATTCTTTTTTCAGATCTGATCAAGCTGTTTATCTGGAGTAAATACTATGTCTGAGCTTGAGTTGGTTTCATGCGTTTTAATATTTCCGTTACTATTCTGTATTTTTAAATTTTAGGTTGACTGAAATATAGAAATCAGATGGGGAAGATATTAGTAGACTACAGATGAATTTGCGGGGGATTATAAAATAATGATGTCAGGAATTAATGTGTGTTTGCCGCTCATTTTGATTCAATTCACTGTTCAAGATTAACAGTCAACGTTTTGGTTTCATCGTTGAATTGTGAACTGAATTGGTTGAAATTGGTGTGAAGCCCTGATTTCAGATTTGTTATCTCATGATCTGTGTTCAGAATGGCTGAGTTGATTGACTTCCATTGGAAAATTGCAGCCTGTATTTGTTCAATTTGAGGACCAATTGTCACATTTTGGAGTAGGGTGCCATATTGATAAGTTTGCTATTTGCATTGGCTAATTTTGGATGCTAACATTTTTTCTGGTTTCCAGGCAACTAAATTGTACTGTTTCGTGCACAAGGTCCCTGTTTGTGGAGAATGCATATGTTTTCCTGAGCACCAGATTTGTGTGGTACTGATTTTGCATTTACAGCTTTTGTTGTTGACATGTTAAGATTTTTACAAATGTTTTCCGTTGCTGAGTCTTTGAATGCCTAAGATATTCTTCCTTCTGTCATCATTACATGATTTAATGGTTCTGTTTGTTTTTTGATTGGTGTGTGCTGATTTAAATTTCTACCATAAGGGAGCAGAAGCTAGAATTGATAAATTTGGGATGTTACTGAACTCAAAGTCTGTTAATTGTTCCCTAATTGAGGTTGGCACTCAGCCATGCATGCAACACTCGAAGAACGATACTAGAACTCACAGTAACAGATTAACTTGAAAGTTAAAACTAGGAAACAGAGTTTAGCAAGGTGGATGGGATTTGCGTTCTCTAACAAAAAAGCTAACTGATTTCACAGAGAAGTGTGAATCATAAAAAGCTCCTTTTGGGACAAAAGAACTCTAAGCATTTCCTTTGAAATGCAGTTATCCAGGCGTAATTCATCATCATTCCCATCACATAAAACGTGACAAAAGTCTTGGATCAAAGTCCTAGTGAAATTGCATGTACTTTTGTTGTTTAGGGATATACTCTCTAGCAATCAAAATTAGGGATTTTGGGGTTCTCTTTTGTAGTCAACTGTGTTCCTCTTGGTCTTGCGCTTGGTTTGTACAAGGATGGATTACAATTAAGGAACCTTTAGATTTTGGGCTCAGATCCTGTAAGTTGTAACTGACATGAGGAAGATAATAGTCTGAAACCTCACTGGAACATTGAAGTGATGTAGGCATCCAGTAAATGGAAATAATTTGCTGGGATTGATGAAATGAGGGAATAGGGAGCCTTGGGTCCCTTGATGGATGCCTCTTGGTGGATGAGAATAGTTGTTAGTTGTTACCTCTCTTTTATTGGATATGAATGAAGCCCCAAGTCCCACGATAGGAGTCAGTCACACTCATATGGATCCACATCTGCCATCAAATTTTATTTGAACCAACATCCTGTAAAAGTTCAAGGGCCATCGAATCCATTTTTCATTATATTGCTTTAAGCTCCTTAGATCTGTCATTGCTTATTCAGCTGCCTCTAACATCAACCAAATCATTCTTTCGTTGTATCAAGAGGCAATATCATCTTTACTGCCACCCCTTATCTCATATTGATTACTCCTGGGGCATTATCCCCCCTTGAGTTTCTTCTTAACATTTTTCATTTCAGCTACTCTTGGTACTTGTATAAATGGAACATTTTGATCCGTGTAATGTACCAGTTCTTAGAGCTGGCCTAGTTTTGATAATTGTGATAGGAGTACTCTATGCTAGTGGCCTAGTGCTCTAAATCTTGTCCTAGTGATTTGGACCTATATAGACAATAACACTAGAAAAATCCAGATCATCCCTGATGAAGGGGCCTCTAAATATGCCCTTGTAATAAAACCCCCAGTCTAGGGCATCCTTTTGGAAACTACATTTGTGGTACTCCAGTTCAATGGATTAAGCATGGTCATATTATGTTCATTTAGGCATGTGATGTATGCTTAAGAACTACAATTTACGTAAATCTCAGACTGCTTGTGGTTCATATTATGTTTGACTTATCCGCTTATTGTGTTTATTTGAGCTGTGCAGGTCCGAACCTACTCAGAGTGGGTAATAGATGGAGACTATGTTTGGCCTACTGATTGCTGTCAGTGCAAAGCTGTGCTTGAGGAAGGAAAAGATCCCCAAACTACTCGTCTGGGTTGCTTGCGTATGTGGCTTTTAAAATTTTTATCAAACATAAGTATTGTTGATATTTCAAAAATTTTCAATCTAAAAAGAACTAGTAAATTTATATCAGCAGCCTACTTAACTCTTTTATTTTTGTTTGTTAGATGTCATTCATACAAGTTGCTTGATTTCACTTATTAAAAGTTTTCCGCCGCATACTGTGCCTTCTGGATACGCATGTCCTGTGTGTTCAGCTTCGGTAAGAATTGGTTCTTGGAAATATCTTCTATTTTGATTATACTGGTTTGTGTTTCTCCTGTTACTTGTGAATGCACTGTGATCCATCTGAATTGATATATGCTTTATTGTAAGTGGACTAGCCATATCCTCATACCCTATCTCATGAGTCTCAAGTTTTTGACTCCAAAATCCGAGAATTCCATATCCATTTAAAATACACAGATACACAAACTTCAACACTTTTACCCTTCTACGTGGCATACAGACTCACAAATGTTTAGTTAATTACAATTCCTTAGAGTACTAATGATAGACTGCTATGAACTATTTCATTGGTTGAAAAAATTCATCACCTTGTCAAGAACAACGACTTCCAAATTCTCAAGATTGTGGAGTGTCAACACTTTCTTGGAATTGTTCTTGATTTTCCAATACCCTTTGTTGAAAGTTATAAAATGTAGGAGTGTACCTGATTCTGGGTTGCCCAGGCTTATGACATTTGTTGAGTTCCTACCAGCCACTCCTCCTTATCTTACCTTATGAGAGAGAGAGAGAGAGAGAGAGAGAGAGTTTCTTTGTATCAAATGCACACACTTCATATACTTAAATAGATGTATACATATAAATGGGAGGTAATACGTGCCTATGAATGCATACTTTCTTGGGGTCTTACCATGTTTTTGCACTATTGTTTAAGTCTGAAATTGATTAACACCATAGCCTAAATTAACATATCTCAAGGTGCCCTCGTACCCTTGTTCCTCTTTAAGTATTTTGAAGCTTAGGAGTGTTAAGTATATGTTCTTTTCTGTTGTGTTTTTCTTTTCTATATAGATGATACCTTGTCCTCTTATTTGCATTACAACTTTTTATTTAGTTTTTCTTTTGTATATGATGATCTCAATAATTTGTTGCATATAAATCTTTTATCTCTAGTTTTAATTCCGATTCATTTGCCAATAGTGTAATAATCATTATGTACAACAAGAGAAAAAGCTATTCACTAAAGTTAGTCTACTCGCATATCTTCTGTAGCAGCTTGCGGGTGAATCTGGTATACTGTTTATTTATATCATTAAATTTTTGCGGTCTTCTTGGTGCTTTCAGGTTAAGCTATAGCTTCATATTATTTTTCTGATTGGTCAACAAAAGATCTCAATAACAGATTGATGAGAAGGCACTAAAGAAAATGATAAAACCCTAACTGACAATGTGTAAATATTTTAGGCATCTGAATCACCACAGGAGATGTAAAATAATTTTAACAAGCCAGTTAATAATTTTTAAAACAAGCCAGTTATATATTATTTGGTTATATCATTTGTAACTAATATTTTCCACTGGATGCAGATATGGCCTCCTAAAAATGTCAAGGATCCTGGATCCAGTTTTCATTTGAAACTTAAGGAGGCAATTATGCAGGTAAGGTTCACCCTTGCTCCTTATTTATCTGACTAAGGGCCCAAATATGTGGGCATGTGCAGTCATGCACACACACACACACACACAGACATGCACAGGCGCACAAACACATAGATGAGAGCAATAGTACTGATGTTATCGATTTCTTTTAGTGCTGGTGTTGATGTTGTGGTCATAGCATAACGTATCATGAATCATCTATGATATTGCTTTTTGATGTTGTACCCCTCATAGAATCATGCACGAATGATGTGTCCATATATACAAATGACGGGTACTCTGTCTGCATGTGCGGAAAATCCATCGTTCTGTATTGAAGTACGCAGTATGGTGATTTTCCTGGATACCCTGTGACTACCTTGTGCAATGTCTTCTACAAGGAATTTCATTTCTTGGGTTGCTGATTAATGTCATAGATTGTGGTTGAATTTTGCTTAGCATTTGTTTGTTGTAATGTGGAAATGAATGAGGATTCTGCAGAATGTCTTTAAGAGCAGATGGTCTACAAATTATTGTAATACCCCAGTTAAAGTAGGAGCCAGGTAGTTTACTTAAAAAATGGATGTTAACCTATTGGATGTGAAGCCTAGACCTCCTTTTGAAATGTGCAATTTAAAAGGTTATTTTTTACGTCTTATTTTTTTTTGGGTATAGCCAGTTGATGAACTTAAGTCCAAACTCCATGGTGAATGGGCTAAGCACTCATTTCTCCTCATAATAATTGAGCCACACTTAACTGTGTTGGATTTACTTCTGAGTTTGTAGAGAAGGCCCATCCTTTATGGATTATGGGTCTGTTGACATTTTTAGTTGAAACAACTTTTGGAGAACATAATAGATAGAATCTTCTCCTAGGATATTCATTAAAAACTAATTGGAATTTTCTATAAGTTGCTCTGGATTAATTTATCAATTTTCATTTCAGAACTTTTTCAAAAACATCCCAAAAATATTTTTGACAGAAGTTATAAATAATAGCTTTTCTTGAAAAACACTTTGTAAAGAAAAAAAAATCCCCTATGTTCTTCTAATTTGAGAAGATTAAGAAGCATCAAGTTGTAGAGTTTCTAATTTCCCCCCTCCTATTACCACCTTGTGCCACCATTGCAAGCATTGTGTGCCCCGTTTTTCCATTGTATGCAGCTTTATTGCTGCTGCCTCTGCCGAAGTCTTGATTGCTTTGGTGCACCCTCCTGCAATCGTCCCTGGTAATTTGACACACCACCATCTTACTGCAGCCCATACTGCTAGTTGAAATTAGTCCTCCCAATTTCTCCAATTAATGCCTTTACAATTACCTACTCAATTGGGCTGCAAACCCAATTGTTTTAAGGAATTGATCCTCAAACTATCCCCAATCAAAACTATGCCAGATCCTTCAATACCCAACTTCTTAAAAGGGGTCTCTTCTTTCTGATTGGAAGGTTGAGAGAGATGTACTTTTGAAATTCTACTCTTCATGACACCGATAGTGCACTTTTTGGGGTTAGAGAAGTATTAACAAGACTGGCAAGATGAACAGCAAGGATGTGACTATGATTATTTGACTCTATTAATTATTTAAAATTTTTATCTCACTACATAACACGTTGCCTGAGTCATGAAAGCAATAACGTTGTAGCTTGCATTTTTTCATAGAATTTTCTTTCCCTTGCAATTTGAGATTTTGTTGTCTTCTTAAATTTCTTTTGACAGGGTTTTGTATTGCTGATAATTTGTGGTAATGCAGACTGGTATTGAGAAAAATGTGTTTGGAAATCATTTAGTCTCCTTGTCGTCAGCAGAGTCCCGTGTTCCACCTCCTGCCTTTGCCTCAGATCCACTGAAAATTGTGTCTGCTGGGGGCAATGGAAATGTGAAAAATGAGACAAGCATGCCTGACGGATACTCATCTGGAGCTGGAATGGGTTCCTATAAAGTTACTGAACCAGATATAGTAGAGATAGATGGTCCTTTAGCTGGGAACTCTCCCACAGCTAATCACGAGCCTTGTTACAAGAAATCTGCAAGTCCCGGTGTAAGAGGATACTGATTCTACTATCGAAGAGTATTTATTTTCACATCCCCATGAAATTATTTCTTACTGCATGGGCATCATATTTTGCAAAAAAGATAAAGTGAGCCTGGTTTTACTTCTACGATTGTATGCAGTGTCTTTTCCTTTTCTATACTGGTTCTTATAATACACTTCTGTTTTTCAATTTTTCAATGCATTGCAGTCTGGTGCAACAACAAGGAAAGCTGGATTCCATGTTGAAAGGCAAAATTCTGAAATTTCTTATTACGCAGACGATGAAGATGGAAATAGGAAAAAGTACACCCGGCGGGGTGAGCCAATTTTGCTTTGATGATAATTATATACAGCCTTTTAGTTTGGTATTATCAACTGAAGCCTCTGGCTGTTGCTTAGGTCCTTTCCATCACAAGTTTCTCAGGGCATTGCTACCATTTTGGTCCAGTTCTTTACCTACTTTGCCGGTGACTGCACCACCTCGTAAGGACTCATTAAATGCAGATGATGTGCCAGAAGCTCGTTTGCGGCATCAGAGATCTTCCAGAATGGATCCAAGAAAAATTCTACTTGTTATAGCTATGATGTAACGCCCTTAACTTTCTTTTCATTTGCAACTTTTCCCTTGTGTACTCCTCTTGTCAAATCCCCCTCCCATAAAAAATCCCTTTTTGTGGCCTTTTTTCCTTTTTTTTGGAAGGGGGGGATTGTTGTTTACAATAGTGACCTCACCTTCCACTGTTGTCGCCACGGTAGTGTCCTTCAGACAGACCCCCCAAAATATGGTCTTTGAAGTTAAAAGGCTTGTAAATCTCAGTACAGAGATGGGACCCCCCAAAAAATATGGCTCGTCGGCTCTGAGGAGACTAGACCATGCTCAATATGAAATGACCCGCGTGTGGAAAACTCACAGATTTGCAGGGGGAGAGAATGCATTTTGATACTGCGCCATATTTGGGGTTTCTTCCAGCTTAGATTTTTTGGGGAGTGATAGAGTGATATGTGACCGTCTCAAAGAAGCAACTACATAGTTGTGTTCTAGTCAGTTATTTTCTACATGATATTTGTTATATTTTTTTTCTTATTAGTATACTTGAACACCAATGTCTGTCCACAGAGCTGATGAATCAATTACAATTCTCGCTGCCCTATATTTCACATAGACCATATCGTTATGGAGAGCTATTATGATCCTCTCACCAGGTTAACTTTCATATCCACAAAATGGTCAGAATTAGAAGTTAAAAAATAAATTGTGGATGATATATATCATGTAATTTAAACGGTTATTCAATTTTTATCGTATATTTTTTTTTACTTTTAATTCTAACAATTAGGTGGGTATGAATTTCATCTTCCTAACAGGACTATAACAACACTGATAGTTGTCAGTCTTTAGCTTAAGTACAAACCGGTTAAAATTAGTGAAATTGTTGGATGGTCTTTGCAGGGCATGCTTGGCAACAATGGGCATCATTTATTACAGAATTGTTCAAGGTGACCTCGGACAGGAGATGCCCCACGATGAGCAGCAGCAGTGATGATCGTATAATTTGGGCTGCGCTGGTACGGTTACCGCTGTTGATATTGCTGCTGACTCCTTTTTTGAGGCTCCCTAATCCTCCATATCCCAAATGTTATATCAACCTCCTTTTTCCTTCTTTCTTTCTTTCATCCCATTTATTCCATGGCGTGGGAGTTGATAAAACAGGTTTAATGGTACATGCTCTCCTATGTTTTCGTCTGGAATTAATGAATTTTATAGGTGTCCATAGTTGATGGACT
>JAODPA010068787.1:0-10086 GCA_025585075.1 Nepenthes mirabilis | reverse complement strand
TAACATCTATATGTTGAGAAGTATTGTTTATCTTCCTTTGTGAAATATAAAATGTAATAAGCTTACTAAAGGATTTTTAATATTAGCATACAATATAGACTATGGGGTAAGAATTTATAGTCTAATCTTCAATATTAGATCCCCATCAGCAAGGTTTATCACTGGCCAATGGGATTGGGCTCACCATTGTAATATTTTTTAGTTTTTAGACTAATGTGGGTATTGATTGTCGTCACAAAAGAGACATGATCGTGCGGATAGTAGGACATCGGACTCCACACACAAATAGATACAATAAAGGAATAAAGAAGATGATGATGAACACGCGAATTTTTACATAGAAAACTCTTATCAAGTAAGGAAAAAATCACGGGACATTCGTCCACTAACTGATTTCACTATATGGAGGCTGGGAATAAAATCTCACAATTATACTGGCACAAAAGAAAAGAAGACCGAAGAGTAGAGTACAAATAATACAAAAACACACTTTGTTTTGCTCACAACTCTCTCTCTCTTTTCTTCTCTATCTTTCACTCTCTCTGTCACAATTTTATTTCCTTCACGCACCCTTGAAATAACAGATGCCA
Organism: Nepenthes mirabilis; assembly: GCA_025585075.1. Lineage (NCBI taxonomy): Eukaryota > Viridiplantae > Streptophyta > Magnoliopsida > Caryophyllales > Nepenthaceae > Nepenthes > Nepenthes mirabilis. The sequence continues at coordinate 9,496 of JAODPA010068787.1, read as the reverse complement.
CTATTCAGCAAATTAGAGGAATATTCTTTATTCCCTGACAAAATCGGTCTTTACCAATAATATGAATATGCTGTGTACAAAAATAGTTCCTGTAAAATCGTCTGAGATCACATATGCTCAGAAGATATTCTGAGCTGGCACCATTCTGGATTTCCTGACGAACGACCAATATTCCAACGCCCGCGTTCTTTACAAGAGTGGTTAATGCTCGTTGACCGTCCTTTCCACATGACCGCCAATCTCTTAGAAGATCAATCTGCAGTCTTTCAGGGATCTTTCAACAATGTAGGGCGATTAATGCCACTCGCCGGTCAACATATTGACCAGATATTGTTACCCGTCCAATTATTTTCGATCAACTTTGTTTACCGAAATTCCTTTTGCTTATTCGCTTCGCAGTCCATGTGCTCCGTCTAAGTCCTCCGGTCATTAGGACTTTCACATGGGAGTGACATCCCAACAAACTTTCCCTCACGACTGTAAAAAAGTTAAGTCTATCAGCCTAGCCAACTTACAGCAAGTTTCATCCTTCCCTCTTGGTAGAATTTTGGTCATCATGTCCGCCCTATTCTCTTCAGTGCCAATCTTCTCTAGTGATAGTAGACCGGCTTCAAACACATCCCTCACCCAATGATATTTTGAATATCTATATACTTTGATTTTGAATGAAATGAGGAGTTCTTGGTACTCTGACTATCACAAAGTACTGCATACTTTTCTTGTCTGAGGCCCAATTTCTAAATGAACTCCTTCATCCACAATATCTCTTTACAAACTTCTGTCATGACAATGTACTCGGCCTCTGTAGTAGAAATGATGACGCACTTCTACAACTTGGACTGTTAGGAAACTTTATTAAGTATCTCGAAGTTGACTTGCGACTATCAATATCCCCCGCCATATCAGCATCCAAATAGCCCACCAATTGAGACTCATCACTTCCAAGACACAAACACCTCTTAGAAGTTCCTTAAATGTATCTCATGATCCATTTAACCGTGGACCAGTGCTCATTTCTTGGGTTTGATAGAAAACGGCTGACTGTACCCACAGCATATGCTATGTCCGGCCTTGTGCATACTAGGACATACATCAGGCTTCCCATATCTGAGGAATAGGGAACGCCTCTCATGTATGTTTTTTGTTTGTCTAAGGACGGACACTGACGATTGCTCAACTTGTGGTGGTTTGCCAGTGGAGTGCTGACAGGCTTGGACTTATCCATGTTAAAGCATTAGAGCACCTTCTCAATGTAACTTTCCTGTGATAACCATAGTCTCCCTACCTCCCGATCGCGAATAATTTTGACGTCAAGAGTCTGCTTCATCGGTCTGAGATCTTTCATGGCAAAAGACTATCCAAGTTGCTTGTTCAACTTCTTTATTCGAATATTGTTCCATCTAACAATTAACATGTCATCCACGTACAGGAGAAGGATAATAAAATTATTTTCGAAAAACCTCTATGTAAATACACAGTGATCATAAGTAGTCCACTGGTACCGTTGACTGATCATGACCGACTCGAATTTCTTATACCACTGTCTTGGAATTTGTTTTAACCCTACAGACTCTTCCTTAGACAACAGACGAGTCATTCATTCCCCTTAACTTCGAACCCTTTCGGCTATTCCATGTAAATTTTTTCTTCTAGTTCACCATGGAGGAAGGCTGTCCAGACATCCATGTACTCTACTTCCAGATTCTGGGCGGCTACCAATCCCAACACAACTCTTATAGAAGACATTTTCACCACTGGAGCAAAAATCTCATCAAAATCAACTCCCTTTCGTTGATTAAAGCCTTTTACCACTACCCGCACCTTGTATCTCGACTGCATAGTGTCCTCGGACGTCTTCAATCGAAAGGCTCACTTGTTATTGAAAGCTCTTTTCCCCTTAGGAAGTTTAGCTAAATCAAATGTGTGATTTTCATGAATAGAACACATTTCATCCTTCATGGCTTCCAACTATTTTCCCTTATTCTCGTCCTCTATAGTCTCTTCATAAGTCTCAACTCTTCGACATTAGTGAGCATAACATACTCACTAGATGACAGACGGACGGATGACCGTTTGTTTCGTAAGGATCGTCTGACAGGAACATCTTCGGCCAGTTGAGAAATAACTTCATCCTGGTCCTCATTAGGTGCCAGGACTGTCTCACCATTCTCCTCGGCCACTTCAAGACCGTTGTCCTTGTCCTCCATGGGAACTGGACGGACACTTTCAACACTCACTTTGTCCGTTCGAGTAACATCAGAGTTAGTCTTCCTACTGATATCCTCAATCATTTCATTCTCAACAAAAATCACGTCCCTTGATCGAATAAGCCTTCTCTCGGTTGGGTCATAGTATATGTGACCCAATTCATCTTTCCCATAGCCCAGAAAGATGCACTACATCATTTTTAGCTCTAATTTGGCCTTTTCATCATTTAGAATATGAACAAATGCTTTGCAACCAAATACCCGTAGATAATCATAAGATGGCTCCTTATCCTACAAAATCTTCTCCAGCACTTCACCCTTCAAGGGTTTACTAGGCGACCTATTTATGACATGGGCCGTCGTCTTCAGTGCTTCGGCCCAAAAGTATGTGGGAAGCTTAGTTTTAAAAAGCATGCACCGTACTCTCTCCAAAAGTGTGCGGTTCATCCGCTTGGCCACTCCGTTCAACTGTGGCGTCTTTGGTGGCATCTTTTGATGTCTAATACTATGTAACCGGCAATAGGTATCAAAAGTCCCTATGTACTCGCCGCCATTATCACTTCGGATGACATTTAGTTTCTTTCCCATCTGACGCTCAACAAGAGCATGAAATTGCTCAAATATACCGAGAATTTGGTCCTTGGTTTTCAATGGGTAGACCCACAATTTTCTAAAATAATCATTAATAAAAGAAATAAAATACTGAGCTCCACTAAACGACTTCTCCCTGAAAGGTCCACACACATCTGTGTGTACAAGATCGAGCAATTCTGCCTTTCGAGCGGGCGATCTCTATGAAATGAGACTCTTCTTTGCTTGCCTACCAAGTAGTGAGGACATGTCCTTAGTCCGTCCTCCTTCATTCCCAGAATAAGACTCTTCCTGGAAAAATAAGAAAGTCCATGTTCGTTCATGTGACCCAACCATCGATGCCACAAGTTTTCAGACTCCTTACTGATTGCAACATTCACATCTCTAACCGTTGCAGACACATTCATTATTTATAGATCGGAGCACTTTTTTTCCTCTTGCCATAATAAAAGACCCTTTGGTCAATTTTCATTCATCTTCGCAGAAAGTATTACAATAGCCTTCGTCATCCAGCCGACTGATTGAAATGATAGTGAGTCAGATGTCAGGAACATGTCGAACATCCTTTAACATCAGCTTCGTCCGATTATTGGTGACCAGTACAACGTCACCTCTACCAATAATTTGGGATGTTCCTTCATTACCCATCTTTATCACTCCAAAGTCTCCTAGAGTATAGGATGCAAACAATCTCCTTCTAAACATGACAAGCAAGGAGGCACCAGAGTAAATCACCTAGCCTGACTCCTCGTCCGTCAGGCTTACCACGTTCTCTTCACATGTCAAGAAGAGATCGCCTTCTATGACCACTGAGACCGATGACTTCTCTTCACCTCGTCCCTTTTCTTCTTTCTCTTTCTCTGGGTTATCATGCTTCCACTTAAAGTATTACTTTTTGATGTGGCAGTTTTTGCCACAGTAATGACATTCAAGATTTTGATACCTTGACCAAGATTTACTGCGGCCTTTCTCTCCAGGCGTTTGGCTGCATTCTCTGTTCCTTTCCCTAGACTTGATCACAAGTACCTCAGAATGCGAGGACATTGAGACCCCTTGTGACCGCCTTCACTCATTAATGAGTAAGGAAGCAATGACCTTATTCGATTTGATAGTGTCTTTTTTAAACAGCAGTGTAGTGACAATATGGTCATAAGAAGCTAGCAAAGACGCCAACAAAACCAACGCTTTGTCCTCCTCCTGAATCTTTTCTTCAAGAGCCTCTATCTGTGTCATAATCCGGTTGAACTCATCCAAATGTTCTTCAAAACTCCCTCATTCCAACAACCGCAAACTATAGAATTGCTTTTTCATATGCAGCCTAGTTGTCAGGGACCTAGACTTATATCGGCTCTCTAATTTCTCCCAAACTTCCTCGGATCAGTTAGGCTAAGGACTTGCTAGAGTGTGTTGTCCGCCAGGCATAGTTTAATAGTGCAATTGGTAAGATTTCTTTTATCTTGTCACTCCTCATCAAACAAGCTTTCCGGCTTCTCTTCCTTTTTCTTCAGCGCTTTTATTGTTCCTTATCTGATCAGAATGTTCTTCACCCTTTCTTGTTAGAGAATGAAATTACTCTGCCTGTTGAATTGCTCCACACTGAACGGTAAGTTCTTTGAAGACTACAATGCCATTAAGACAAAATTCTTAACCTATCTCTGATACCACTTATTGTCACAAAAAAGATATGATTGGGTGGACAGCAGGACGTCAGACTCCACATACAAATAGACACAATAAAGGAATGAAGAAGATGATGATGAATACGTAAATTTTTACGTAGAAAACCCTTATCAAATAAGGAAAAAACTACGGGATATTTATCTACTAACCGATTTTACTATGTGGAGGCTGGGAATAATATCTCACAATTACACTCGCACAAGAGAAAAGAAGACCGAAAAACATAGCACAAATAATACAAAAACATACTTTGTTTTGCTCACAACTCTCTCTCTTTTCTTTCCTATCTTTCACTCTCTCTGTCACAATTTTCTTTTCTTCACGCACCCTTAAAATAACAAACGCCAATATTTAACAAATCAGAGGAATATTCTTTATACCCTAACAAAATTTGTCCTTATTAATAATATAAATATGTTATGTACAAAAACGGTTTCTATAAAATCGTCTGAGATCACATATACTCAGAAGATCTTCTAAGCTTGTACCATTTTGGATTTCATGACGGACGACCAACATTTTAACACCCACGTTCCTTATAAGACCGGTCAACACCGGTTGACCGTCCTTTCCACATGACCGCCAATCCCTTAGGAGATTGGTTTGCAGTCCTTCAGGGATCTTTCAATAATGCAGGGCAACTTATGCCACTCCTCGGTCAACATATTGACCAGACATTGTTACCAGTCTAATTATTTTCGGTCAACTTTGTTGCTCGAAATTCCTTCTGCTTATTTGCTTCGCAATCCATGAGCTCCGTTTGAGTCCTCCAATCATTAGGACTTTCACATGGGAGTGACCTCCCAACATTGATCACTTATAGGGCTTTAGATTGGAGGAGTTTTTAGGAGGATTAGCTTTAAGTTGTTTTATTCATATTTTTGAAATTATATTATTACTAAAACAAATTGAAATATTTTCATTTTTAGCTTATCTTACTTATTTTGGAGCGTAGCTATTTTGGGTTGTAGGATGTAAACTTGTGATCTATTTGACAATTATGATGTAATTCAATTTCAGATGATTTTCCTTCATGTTTGATGAATTGAGAAGGTATACATGGTTTATGACCAAATGCGGGAGTTTTGGGATGAAAAATAAATTTATTTAACTATATTTCAAGGAATGCTAATATTTTGTGCAGCATTTTAACCAAGGTCAATGCATATGGGTCCGGGCATGACACACAAGCTTTCTCACAAGCTAGCCCAATTGCAATTTTCTGTGCCGGTATATTTGAAATTGCCAAGAGTAGCAGTGATATTCTATCTCACTATAGGAATTGAAACGTTTGCCAATGGTAAAATTTTAATCACTTGCCACCTCAAAAAATTATCAAAATGTCATCCCAAACAAGTGTAAATTAACGCTTTATTTATTTATAACCATCATTTAAAACTATAAACATATTTAGTACATCAAGTAATTCAAGCATCTAGTGCTAACTCAACCATCATTTAACAATATGGCCGGAAGATTCAATCCACAATATTCACAGGTATAACAATGAATCTACAAACCCAAATAGCATTATCTGGATTTACAACAGCCGTGCCTTAATTCTAATGTTGCCACAGGCACAAATTTCAATTATTCACAATCAACGTCATGGACACAGATAAAATCTTAGAAATCACCAATCCATTTACTATACTCGCTTATCAAACCATCTATTTCCCAAGCAACCTAATTCTCAACTATCCAAAAATGACCTCATCGGCTCATCTTACTGCCCTAAAGGCTCCAAACTATCCGCAACAGTACCTAACCGATACTCCTTCAATTCCATACAAAATTCTCAAAAGTTAGTGTCGATTCCAACACAGCCTCAAATTATCCATCAAAGACAAACAGCATAATCCTTTCCCCTAAGAAATATCCTCGAAGACTTACACAGCTGAATTTCTTAATGACCACCGAATGACCTCAAAACGGTGGTCTCATTTACTGATTAGACTTAATGCATATCCACAATATTTGTCTCATAGCCACTCGATCAACTATGCCCTATATTCAAAATTTCATAACCTAATGCAATGCATAATATCCTGTCAACACAATTCATACCAACATTCATGAACACCAACTCAATTTCTACTAGATTTGCATTACCTAAAAATCTAAGCACTCAATCACTGCTAAATCAATTATAAATCGACATTCTTAAATTTACTACACTAAAATTTGATTCCAAGTTACACTAACCTCGAGTCGTCAATTCTACTTCATCCACCATACTCACTAAGTTGATTAGGCATCCCTTCTCAGCGAGTACTTGCCTGAAGACCTCAACCCAGAATCAATCAAGTCTAAATTTCGAACCAAAATTGATTAACCTAGGCCATAAATCAATGCCAAATCAACTTAAGCACTAGATCTGCACCAATCAACTTTGGACCTCAAAGTGCCTCATTACGGCTTTCTCGACCCCACGGCCGACCACTGCCACGAATGAACCTTCATTTAGGAGCCTTAGCGGTTACTAATATCCTATCTGAACTACGTAGTTAAACTATTCTTAGGACAATATTTAAGATGCAGGAGCTAGGCAACCAAACTCATTCTTTATCTCTAACTTAGTTCGAGCCTAAGCTAGTTTTTTTGTTTTTTTTTGGGGTAAGTAAAAGCCTAAGCTAGTCAACCAGAATAACTAGGACTATCTAACCTAATTTAATTTGTCCTGCACCAACATCTATTTATTTGTTCAACCTTAATCCATCCTAAGATTCCGCATACAATTCAAATCAATTTTAAGGCATCTCTTTTCTCTGATACCAATTGTGACAAAACGAGTCCTAATCCTCAAAGGACCTCCGTCAATAAACTTACTTAACCAAATTGGATTAATGTATAATTATTTAATACCTTAATATTTGTAGAAAATTTAGTAGAATCTTCTCTGTAATTGGACAAAAATCGAATGTACAATCTGCTTAAATAGACCTATATAAAGTATAAACAAAATCAAGACCTCAAATTTAAACCACAACACATGCACAAGACCACAAATACAATATCATCTATGACTCCACGCAATCTCTCCACTACTATATTGGATCTATTAGAGATACCATCTAGGACCATAATAAAATCTAATATCATAAAGTAAATATTATGGAAGCAAACCAAAACCACAAAATCATCTACGGAAGCTAAACGATACATTCATCATAGTACACACATGCTACATCATCATCATATAAAACAATAAACTAACTAAACTATTTACATTTCAATTTCATCATTCATGCTCTAGTCTTAAGTCTCCGAAGTCCCGCCGATTTCCTTAAGCGAGTCCTTCGCCTTGCTCTAACTAATTAAGCGTTAACTCGTAACTCACATCTGAAAGGAAGAAGAAATAAGAGTGAGTTAATAACTCAACAAGTACATCATAACAAGAAAATAAGTAATAATAATAAAATTAAGTAAAAGAAGGATATATGATTCATTCCATATTCCTTTAGTTCATTCTTTTGTCTTGCCTTAGTTATTAATTTTATGTCAAAGACTTATTTCGTTTGGAAGGCCAGGTATCAATAGGCCTCACTGATAAATGAGCAGTTGGTCGTGGCCCGAATTGTATGCACCTACACAATCAAAAGTCTAATCTTCTTCCATTTTAGACCCAAAGGCAGGCCATCTACATACCAATCCTTATAGGCAGGGGGGCCGATCTGATACCCAGCAGCTCCAAAACAGACCATGATATCTTACTATAACATACTAAGACATGCCAAGAATATCACCCGTGATAAAACACGGCTAGAGTAATCCTCGAGTTTTCACCGTAATATTTTGGCATATCTAAGTCTGTTATCTATAACTCTCTGTCCAAGTTCCTGTTTATTAGGGAATTCTGTTCTCGGATACAAAAGCTTTCGTTCTCACTCTATTGGAGAACGTTCCAAAAATCAATCAGTCCAAAAGTTCATCTCCCAGTTACAAAATTTCCTCCATTATCGAATTTTCTTTCATAAGCATATTTCATATTCTACGTGAGTTTAAATCCTCATGTATTCTTAGTTCATACATAACATTTCTTGGAGCTTAGAAAGTTTAGGAAATATCTTTAGATTATGCCAGACATAATTCTTAAGACTTTCAATCGACAATTCATAACAAATGGTTCATATCGTTTGGAATCAGTAGGGAACTCTTACCATCGAATGACAAATTGATTTGAAAGACTTTCGGATATGGATTGTCTTCACAATTGAACATGCCGAAATTTTCAGATTATTCAAATAAACTTATAAAAATACACATATCACTTGATTAGCAATTAAACATAGAAAAATTATGTAAAATATCGTCAAAAGTCCTCGAGTGAACAATACCCGTGAACAGTGCACATGAACAGTATACGGATTACACATATCGATTAATTCTAAAAATGTCAAACATCTAATGGGTAAATTATCAAACCCAATACATAGGTAACTATAATCCCAAGTCCAGTTATACATTAAATACCAAATTGAAGCTCAAACGGTGTTCGGGCATCGGTCAGGGGCTCTGCGAACGAATTTCAACCTCAAACCACAAATTAGAATACCCAATCGATAAAATTACGAGCCCAAGTCATGGGTAACCATAGTCTAGTCCCAAATTTAGCTAGAGTCCCAAAATTCCGTGGGTTTCATGCCCAGGCGTAAGGGTTAGGGTTTACGTCTTCTGAAACCTTAACTAAATAACAAATTTGGACTCCAAATTAACATATATGCATGCTTAGGTCTTAAGAATTATAAAATATAAATTTAATCCAATATCGGAAATGGAAAAATCTAAAAAAAATAAGACAAAATTGTAAGAAAACTAAAGAAGATGGTATGAATGTACTTACCTCGACTCGATCTACAACTTTCTCAACTAACTTGAAGTCGGAATCGGACCCGAAAGCCTTCATTTCCCCCTCTTCTCCTTCATGAGGCTCTCTCCGCGCGCTGCCATTGTGCCCCCTCTGGCTGCCGTAGTGATGCCAGTGAGCTGCTGCCACTTCCATCACGGTCACCGCCACC
>JAODPA010068786.1:0-10087 GCA_025585075.1 Nepenthes mirabilis | reverse complement strand
ACCATGACTTCAAAGCAATATAAAAAATAAGTCCCACTAGACTCTCTTACCATGAAGATAATAGGATTCCATAAAATTCGAATATTATCAATAATAAATAGGAATTTCCCCAAAATTTGATATCACGAGAAAGATAAAAATTTTTAGTCCGAATATTAACTTGAATGACCTAAATAACAAATAATAATAAGTATTATGGATTTTATAGAATCCGAATTTCACTGAATCCAACATATAAATTTTACTAATTTTAACATATGAATTCTACTGAATCTCCAACTCAAAAGGTATTAATAATAATAATATATCACGAATAATTTTTTAAATTTTATTCTATCATTGTGAACCAAAGGCCACATATGTCTGCCTCTAACAATTGGGTGTACCACGAAATAGCTGATACTTGTAAATTTGACATACGATCAATTCCACATTTTACCAAGTTCTCCCCAATAAAATATAAACATCTCACTAGCATGCATTTTATCTGCTTCATAGGATGTGGGAATAACCATGCCTTTTGCTCGCATGGAATGGAATCACCTTAACATGTCTTCCCCTAACATACAACGAAATTACCTCAACATGTCTTCTATTCACATAGAACCGAATCCGCTCAACATGGCTTCCTCTCACATATAATGAAATAATATCAACATGTCAAATCCACTATTTCTCACTATGATATCCATCAACATTACATTATACGATGGTCAAGCAATTATAAACATCCATCAATAATAAACAATATACCTCAATATCACAATGATATAAAAATTAGTACCAGATAATTATTGAGTATACTATAGTACTATTGGTTTAATATTTTTTTGATACAGTATTATTTTTATATAATCTTATTTACTTTGACCATTAAAAACCAATAACACATTTACGTAATCGAGTGTAATGTAAAGTAATTTTGCAACTACAATAATAAAAGTATCATTTGGTATTCAAAATAATTGTACTTACGCGATAAAAACTAATACGAATAAAGTCATCATTGAAAGAAACAAGAATGATCTATGGATATACTCAATATCCAGCTATTATTGTCCTACTAGCCCACTACAATCTACTAAGTCATACAACTCATAGGATGCCACCCAACACCCAATTCCAATAATAGACTAAAACTAACTCGAGGTTTCTAGCGTTCGAGTGTTCGCCAGCATGTTGTCACATATGGTGGCATTTCACGATTTGACCAAATTATTATTGATATTCTGGTTTTATTAATATAATTTCTAAGGCCGTAAAATAATATATACTATTTTATCACTATTGAATGAAAGTAGATAAATATTACTTTTATTTGAATTCTGTCCCAGTGTTCGGGCATTGGTCCAACACCACCTAGGCGCCAAAATTTACAAGGTGCCATTGCCCAGCTTACATACACCGAAGATGATTATACAGCACCTCAACTACAAAGTACTACCAAAATAATTTCATATAAAATTGACTAGAATGATATAAACAGCTACCCGCAGCCATTACACGGCAGAGAGTAATGACCACTACCCTACAACTCACGATTCAAGCCCATCGCCGGCACTGTAGCTTTACTTCATAAACAGCTTCTTCTACTGTGATCATCTAAAGTCATCCAACAACAATTATTAGATGCTAGCTCAAGCTCCTCAAGTACCCAACTTGATCTTGCCTCCTAACCCTTCACCAGGCGCCCTTTGCACGTGCAAACACTCTGATCTTCACATGAGTTTCATACGAACTTCTGAAAACTTTTCGCTTGTTGAGCAATCCACAAGGGATGACCAAAAAACCTAACACTTCCCTCTCGGTTCATTGAAATTGTCAATCGATCTCCTAAAAGTGGTATTAGAGATAGGTTGTCAGTGTTGGCTATTAAGTTTCGTTAAAATCGATGGAGGTTAGGAATAAGATGGTTTGCTTGAACGGCATAAACTATGATATTTGGCGGAATAAAATGAAGGACTTGTTGTTGGTCAAAATGATGCATCTTCTAGTGTTCACTGTACAAAAGCCCGAGGCAAAGTCCGAGAAGGAATGTGCTTTTGAGCATGAACAGGTCTGCGGCTATGTTCAATAGTTTGTAGATGAGAACGCGTATAATGATATCTGGAATGAAACGAACGCGAAGACACTGTGGGAGAAGCTAAAGACGCTCTATACTTCTAAAACCAGAAACAATAAGTTATTTTACTTGATGAAACTGATGCAAGTAAGTTACAAAGAAAGCATGTCTATTGCCAACCACTTGAACGAGTTCTAAGGATGCGTGAACCAATTGAGCAGGATCGGCATCAAGTTCGAAGATGAGTTGTTCGGCTTGTGGTTGGTAACAATCCTACTGAACTCCTAGGAGGTGATATGGATCATTATCGCCAATACCATTCCGAATGGCGTGGTAACTCTAAAAATAACAAATTGAGCCATATTGAATAAGGAGACGAGACATCGATCGTAGGGGTCCTCCTCTCCACACTCTAAAGTGTTAGTAACTGAGTCATGAGGAAGGAATAAAGGGCGTGGTCCTATGTTCGGATAGAAGAGCTGAAGCAAGTCTCAGTCGAAATATCAAAACCTCTAGTGTCATCATTATAAAAAGAATGGACATATCTAAAATACAGTTATAAATGGAAGCACGATAATACAGAAGGTAATGAGAAGAAGACCGATAACGCCCGAGGCTAGGAGAGACCCTTGGTCTCGGTCGTTACTGAGGGTGATGTTTGGTTGGCATGTAAGGAGGATGAGGTGATAAATTTGGCCGAGCATGAAACTGATTGGGTGGTGAACATTAATGCATCCCTATGCATCACATCACAGAGGGGATTCTTCACATCTTACACTCCCGATGATTTTGGAGTGATAAAGATGGGTAGTAAAGGGACATCCCAAGTTATCAGCTGTGGCGATGTGTCCCTCATCCCCAATATTGAGACCAGATTGTTGTTAAGGGATCCACAACACATCCCGAATATTCGGCTGAATCTGATTTTAGCGAGCAGGTTCGACGATGAGGGATTCTGTAAGACCTTCAGTGAAGTGGCATGAAAGTTGACCAAAGAATCTCTAATAGCTACTCGAGGAAAGAAAGTTTCTAGCTTGCATGCATTGCAAGCTCCCATCATAGTAGGAGATGTGCATGCCACGAGGAGTGAGGACTTTTCAGACTTGTGGCACCATTGGCTAGGCCACATGAGCGAGAAGGGATTGAGCGGCCTGGTCAGGAATGACCTCCTCCGAGACGTGAAGGAAACAAGACTGAAGATCTGTTCCCACTGCATGGTGGGGAAGCAACGACAAGTTTCGTTCCTCAGAAACTCATCTGCAAGGAAGGCTGACCTACTAGACATGGTCCACACTAATATATGTAGACCTTTCAAGGTGAGGACACTCGGAGGTGCACTATACTTTATTACGTTTATTGAAGATTATTCAAGAAAGTTGTGGGTGTATCCATTAAAGTGGAAGGATTAAGCCCTTGAAGTCTTCAAACATTTCCACGCCCTAGTTGAGAGGCAAACCGAAAAGAAGTTGAAGTATATTCGAAGTGACAATGGCGGTGAGTACATAGGAACATTTAGTGCGTATTGTTGATCACACCGGATTCAACATTGAAGAACCCCACCAAAGACACCACAACTAAATGAGGTGGCTGAACGGATGAATAGGATATTGATGGAGAGAGTTCATTGTGTACTCTCAGAAGCAAAACTCCCCGGTTCATTCTGGGGTGAAGCCTTGAAGGCCATGCCCTATGTTATCAATCAATCACCGAACGGCCCATTGAATGGAGAAGTTCTAAAGAAGAAGTGGTCCGGGAAGGAAGTAACCTATGACCATTAGCGTGTGTTTGGGTGAAAGGTTTTCATCCACATCCTGAAGGACAACAGGACTAAGTTGGAGCTGAAGATAAGGCAATGCATCTTTCTTGATTATGGGGAATACGAGTTGGGCTATTGGCTTTGTGATCTGATTGAAAAGAAGTTTGTCCGATCGAGAGATGTAGTGTACGTCGAGGATGAGACAATTGAAGATATCGGCAAAGATGCCAATGTTGTTTCCAATAAGGACAACAGCCGAGTTTTCAATACAAGTCTTTTGTCCATATGACCGGTGCCAACTCACCATGTGGTCGATGGTCGAGGTAATGCCGAAGAGCATGGAGACCAAGAGACTCTAAAGCCCGATGGAGATGATGACACTATTCTTCATGATGTCGCTGAGCTCACTAAGACCATCCCACTTCGGCAACCTTCAAGAGACCAAAGACCCTTTGTTTATCTATCAATAAATGAGTATGTGTTACTCAATGATGGAGGAGAGCCTGAAAATTTTAAAGAAGTTATAGAATATGAGTACAAAACGAAGTGGATGAAAGCCATACAAGATGAGTTGAACTCTTTGTATGAAAACCACACATTCAAGCTAACATAGTTGTCAAAGGGGATGTCAACGCTATAAAACAAGTGAGTCTTCCCCCGGAAGGCTGATGAGAATAATCCACAATCGAAGTACAAGGTAAGACTGGTTGTGAAAGAGTTCAATTAATGGAAGCGTGTTGACTTTGATGAGATTTGTTCCTCGATTATAAATATGTCTTCAATCCAGATGGTGCTTGAACTGGCCGTTGTTCTTGACTTTGAAATGAAACAGTTGGATGTGCAAACAATATTTTTTCATGGTGATCTTGACAAAAAGATTTACATGGAGCAGTCGGAAGAATTTTGAGTTGAGGGGAAAGAATGAATGGTGTGTCGTCTGAGAAAAAGCCTATACAGGTTGAAACAGTTCTAAGACAGTGGTATAAGAAGTTCGAATATATCATTGTGGGTCAAGACTACCGGTAGACTACTTCGAATTACTGTGTTTTTATGTAAAGATTTTCCAAGGATGACTTTATCATCCTCCCACTCTATATGGACGATATGTTAATTGTCTGGCGAAATGTCGCTTGGATCATCGAACTGAAATAACAGCTTGTGCAACCCTTTGCCATAAAAGATGCAGGGTTGGCTAAGCAAATTCTAAGTATTAGAAAATGTCACAACCATAAGGCAAGCAGGTTGTGGATATCCCAGGAGAGCTATATTGAGAAGATGCTCCGACACTTCAATATGGAGAAGTCCAAACCGGTGAGTACTCTGACGCCCAGTCACTTTAAGTTAAGTAACCGGTACTGCCCTTCCTCGGATGATGAAAAGACAGGCATGAGAAGTGTACCCTACTCCTTGACCATAAGTAGCTTGATGTATGCAATGGTTTACACAAGGCCGGACAATACTTATGCTGTTAGCATGGTTAGCTAGTTTCTGTATCTTGGTAAGGAATGATGGTATGTGGTGAAATAGATATTAAGATATTTTCGAGGAACTTCCAAATTATGTTTGGGTTTTGAAGTGGAAAAGCCGCTCCTGGTTGGGTATACCAATACAGACACGGCGGGCGACGTCAACTCTCGGAAGTCTACTTCGAGATATTTAATCATATTTGTAGGAGGAGCTGTCTCTTAGCACTCAAAATTTAAAAAGTGTATCACTCTCTCGACCATCAAGATGGAGTTTATTACTATAACAAAAACGAGTAAAGAGATGCTGTAGATGAAGAAGTTCGTCTGGGAGATTGGTTTCAAGCATGAGAGGTATGTGTTGTTTCGTGACAATCAAAGCACAATCAACCTATACAAAAACTCATCATTACACTCCAAATCAAAGCACATTGATGTCAGATATCACCGAGTGCGAGATGTCGTTGAATCGGAGATGTTGACACTTGATAAGGTCAAGATCAAGGAGAATAGGTCGGATATAATGACCAAGATGCTACCGAGGGGGAAGCTTGAAGCCTATCGCAATATTGCCAAGATGTCGATGACCATCCCCACACGATTGTGAAGGGGAGCTTGTTGGGTTATTAGTCACTTCCATGTGGGCCCATAACCAATTAATGGGTCGTCTGGCAATTCGAACGAGTACACATGGGTTCAATATTGAGATGGAGTATTACAATATTTACATATGTGGCTAGCCCTTGGGGATATTCGAAGTCGAGGACCGACCGTAGAGTCCGAAGGGCGAGTAGACAAAGATGTATAAAGGTAATCGGTGATGCCGAGTCTGATGAGCAATTGAATGTTTAATCCGAGGAGCAACCGTGAGATGAAGCCGAACGATATCTGGACGACGAGATCAAAATAAAAACACGCGAAACCTGTTTTAGGGTTTATAAAAGGAGAGTGGTAGAAGAGAAAGTGAGACCACTTGAAAAATCAGTCAGAGAGCGCCATCAGTGATAGAAAAGAGGGAAAGAGAGAGAACGGGAGAGAGAAGAGGGTGATGAGGAAGATTCGAAACTCTATAATCACCACCGATCTCGGGCGTGTTGTTCTCGAAGTGTGAAGAATATTTTGCCAGTCATGTATCTACTCCCTTGCCTCATACTCACTGTTACTCGTGTCCATCTGATAAAATGTGTTGAGTTCTTGTATTCTTATATTTAGGGTTTGTATAATCGAATTTAAATAGGGGATTTTTTTAGACATATCGTCTCGTGATTTTTTTCCTCTTATTGAGAAGTGGGTTTCCACATAAATTGCTTGTATCTTATTTTATTGTGTGATTATTGTTTGCCTTCTGTGTATTGTCGTCGTTCATTCTTCCGTCTCAATTTATCATTAGCTGATCCCCAACAAGGATTCATTTTATGTATTATTGTTCTGAAATGAAATGTTATCAAGAGATGAAATGTTTTATTATAAGAGATGAAATATCTCAATCACAATTGAATTTTCATATTATCATCTATTTCATATTGATTTTCAAAAATTTTCACTATATGCTTTGTGAGTTGCAAGAGTCCATGATTTGGCCACAATTATCCGTTTTTCTTTTCATCAAACAAACTTTGATGATTGTTCATTTTCATTTTTACCCAAGTGATCATCAATCCTCACTCCAAACACAGACTTCATCTTCACCTAGATCTGTTATAACAGATTCCTTCAATTCAGTTCCATGTTGCCTTTTTCTGCCTTAAATTCAAACACAAATCTGTCATTCAGATTGTTTCAATTTAGTTTTTCTCAAACGTTTTGTTCTTGCTGTCCAAATTGACAGTCAAATTTCTAATTTTCAAATATCTTGTCTTTCAAGTTTTTGTTTTTCTTTTTAATTTTAATTCTATCTTTTATCATTTGTTCTTTTTATTAATTCATAATAATCCCAAAAATATATTCTTTCTTCCAATTTTTCATCTTTGATGACTTTGTTTCATATTTGATTTCAATTCTTACATCCTAATTTTCCCATCTCCATGTTCATTAATTCTTTGTCAGTATGGAAATAAAGAAATCTTTACTTTCCATCTTGAGGGGGATGTAAAATACGTACCTCTCATGATGTTGCTAGTGAACCATTATACAGCAGAAGCAACACAAGCAACAGAGGGTAGCTTGTTAATTGCATCATATCAGACGCAATATCTCATGCACCAGCAAAATAGAAGCAACCGATCACTTCAACAAAGTAGTGCAAGAGGCAGGGTCCTGCTTCTGCTATCACGTGCCTTAAAAGTATCAGAGTAGTGCAATGAACAACTCAACAAGTCAGCATGATAGCCATGGTAGAAGATCAGCCAGTATACAAATTGTTATCATCAAATATAATATCACGACATCAATTCAGCAACATACAAGCCACGGCTGATGCATCAAACTTAATTGAAGCCACTTTCATTTTTTCCTACTGCCACATTATCACAGCACAGCAAAGTTATGTTGGCTCAAGAGGAAGGACGGTGACTGGTCGGACAGAAGCGCTCAGACACCAACAAAATCTGGCACTCGAACAAAGAGGCAGAAAAAAAAAAGGAAGATAAAATAAAGCAAGAGAACACAACAAGATTTTTACGTGGAAAACCCTTCTAACAAAGGGAAAAACCATAGGACTTCAGTCCACCAAAGAGTTCACTAAGTGTGATGGCCGGTTACAAAGAGCTGTTGGCTACACAAACCCAAACAGCATCAAAATAAGAAGAAGAAGAACAAAAGGCAGAGTACAAGGACACAATTTATCCTCAGCTCAAAACTTTCTTATTTTCTTTTTCTCTTAACCTCTCTATGTGTCTCTCTCAATCTCTGTACAATGAAAATGCCTCTTACAGCCAACACACACACGACACATCACACATACACACACACACACACATATATATATATTATAGGTTAGGGGAGGGGGTCAACTACCCTAGCTGTAGGATGGTTGGGACAAGCTTTCTAACCCTGCAACAGCAGGCACACGCCTGATGTGCACAGTGACAGACCTGCCAGCCACCCTCTCAAGACGGCTCCATAATTTCCCAACAAAGTAGGTCAACTGCCTATCTACAGTTGCAGACTGTCATGTGGCAGGCTTTTTATAGACGGTCAACGTCTGCATCTCAGAGTCATCGTCTATGCTTCAAATCCTCGCCTCCAGGTATCTCGGACTCCACAGCTCCAGACAGGTCCGCGGACTCATACCCACATAGGGAGTGACCTCAACAAGTTATACATAGGAAATATCAGTTGCTGTCATATTTTTTCTATCACAACAAATATCAGATCAACCGAGTATGCTATAATCAGTTACTGAAATCTATTATGCCTTCATCTTCATCAGCAATCGAAGTGAAGCTACACGACAACAAATTACTGGTTGAATTTGTTATATCTTGAAGCAATCACAGTTGATTGGGTGCTCAAATGAAGCCACATATCAGCTATTAGAAGATTTTATATGTGGTTAGGATTAGTTTACCAACCAACTTATCCAGTGGTTATAATTAGTTAGCAATTTCTATATAAGCAGTTAGTTTTATCATTATATACTTGAGTTCTTGGTTTAATAAAAATATACAAACAGCTCCATGACCTGATTGATTTACATGGTGCTCAATTATGTTCTTCATTCCTCTGTTTCTCATTATATACTGTTCGTATGCTGACGTCTTGCTACAGAAGCCTTATATTTTGTTGCTCACTCGTATTATGCTTCATCTGTGATGCCGTTCACTCGTGCATCGGTATAAATACTCATCATCAGATTTCAACTTACTACATCGGTGTATAAGTGCAGCAACTTCTTCCGTCAGTTTACATGAACTGAATTACAGAGCATCTTCATCACAGTTCCTGATTTCTACATAATTTAGAATTCAAATTATCAGGAGCGTCATGTTTTGTTCTATAGCATGACAGGAACTTCAACATATTTCATCATCGTTTGGATCTCCTATTCCTCATGCTTCCACACAAATATTTTAGATTTGGGATCTCTAAATTCTAATATGGTATTAAAGTCAATTTTCTAATATAAAACACTAGAAATTTGAATTCAACTTTTGAGTATAGATGGTTAGTATTGGGTATTCTCTAACATAAGACTAATTCAGCCAATTAATATAAGGGGCCTTGCAAATAATAAACTTATGAAGAGGTATAAATCAACCGAGTTATTCAGTCTTGATTAGAAAGGAATTTGAGTGAATAATTAAACTTCTGAACGATTAAATTACTGACCCTTAGAGTGACCAAACTACTAAGTATAATAAAGATCGAAATTCTAAATGGTCAAAAGATTAATTAAACTAAAAGTCAATCTTATCAAATGGTTAAAGAAAACAAAAGGCTATCATAATTAACTGGTCAAATTAAGAAAGTAGTTAATATACTCAATAAATATAAATTAAATTTAGAGTATATTAAATAATTGAACTACTCATTTCTCTATGAAAGTAACTACTCAAATCATGATCAATTATTCTTCTTTAGAAAATTACTATTAACTAATAGTAAGGTTATAAATAGGCCAGCTTTTCCTAAAAACGGGAAAGAGATATCCAAAGAACAAGTACACAATTTTAATACTCTTGTTACTTAAAAATATCACAAATTGTGGAGCCAAATCCTCAAATTTTTACTTTCTTATATCCTTATTTTTCCTTACTATTTTTCATTTTCTAAGGGAAATTACTAATTTAATCGTCAAAAAATATATCAGAGAATGAGTCTCGTATCATTTAATCTCTTGTTGACGTTGTGATATGCAATATTCAG
>JAODPA010068785.1:0-10087 GCA_025585075.1 Nepenthes mirabilis | reverse complement strand
ACATCGAGATTATGAAATCTTTTCATGCCTTTTATTTGCTAAAAAATTAATGAATACTCTATTTTAATTATGTTAAAAATGATTTGTTTCATCATACCTGAAGAAAAAATTTGTGAATTCATATTTTTAGTGTAAAGTTTTCAATTTTGATTAAAACCTCATCCAAACATGCAATTACTTAATTCACACATTATATATTAAGCAATACTTGGATCTCATAAAGTGGGGTCAATAAACTCCAATTACAATAATATAGATTGACTGCATTGACATAGTCATCAAAAACCTAACTAAACTAGAAAAATGCATCGGCCTTAGTAAGGCTTCCTGTCCATACTAGAAACATTATAATGTCGGATAACAGATATACGCATAGTTCTCTTACTAAGAATGGAACAAAAACAAAAGAAAGAACCAGCCCAGGATAGATAAACTGAAAAATGTGTGTGTGTGTGTATGCACAGCGAGAGGAAGAGATGGAGACAGGGATGAAGGCGAGCTATTTTTTCCATGGCCTGACGGTGAAGAGGACGATCAAGATTATAACAAGCAACAGGATAATGCCGAAGCAAAGCCACTTGCGGGAGTTCTTCTGGTGTTTTCTGGCAGTAATCAG
The DNA here is from genome assembly GCA_025585075.1 of Nepenthes mirabilis. Taxonomy (NCBI): domain Eukaryota; kingdom Viridiplantae; phylum Streptophyta; class Magnoliopsida; order Caryophyllales; family Nepenthaceae; genus Nepenthes; species Nepenthes mirabilis. The sequence continues at coordinate 9,471 of JAODPA010068785.1, read as the reverse complement.
CTGTCCTGTCCCTCTGTTGACGTAGGATTGAGCTCTCTGCACCTGGGCCTCTATGTCATCCAGTTGCTCCCCTTGGTGCTGCACCAACACGGCCATGTCCAAGAACACCTGATGCAGCTCCTTCAAATTCCTCTCTATCTCTCTGACTGCATCGTGTCTCTCCTGTATCTCTATTATTGTGTCTTGAATCCTACCTCGCCCCTGCAACAATATTCAAATTCAGCAATCCAAACAGTCTTTCCTTCTGAGTGGATCAGATATTTGAAACGCAAATTCAAGAATACTTTTCACTAGTCCAATTGGTTAAGAGTTTTGTTTCTTGACAACCCTAATTGGTTAAGATTTGGGACTAGAAGTGAGTTTCAACATCAAAATTTTTTCTTGCCCTAATATAGGAATTAACCGTGCTTATAGGTTTTAAGAAGAAGAGCGTTTCGACTGATTCATGATTTGAGGGACAACTGTATACACTAAAAGTGATAAACCTGATTCATGATTTCGGAATGGAGAGGGCTCGAACCTGGATCAGTGCAATGGGGGAGGAGAAAGTGGCAGCTGACACAGATCATTAATTAGCAAACTTGATGATCACTAATGATATATGGTATGAAATGTTATAAAACAGGGGCATCGTATTTCGGTTTCTATTTAACTACGTAATTGCCAGTTGTAAGATATGGAATCACCTAGAATGATCATCCATCAAGTCAATTAATCAGAAACATCAGAGATTGAAGATGATCTTTATGGCTTATGCAGAGACCATGTGTCAAAGAGTATATGTTGAAGACATGTCTTGAAGTTTGATAAATTTGCAACGATCTCAAAGGCTATTTGGCTTGTGCTGAAAATAAGACCGATGACCTCTTTGATTTATTTTTTTTTTCCCCTCATAGAGTTAACACTCATGGACACCTTGTCCTCATTAAATCCACGTAACTTAAGTATGCATCGTTTCCCTCCTCCATCAAGGCCACAATGAGTTCCAAATTAGGGCAGTGAAACCTGTCATCCTTAGTCCCAATGACATCCAAGTGTTGATACCTCTTATTTTTGGTTAAGTATCTACCTTAAGTTCAAACTATTGGTTTATAGGTGATTTAAATATTTGGTCATTGGATAGCCTAAACATATCTTAAGATCAAAGTATCTTAAGTTGTAAGTATTGTGAAAGTACCATAAATAACCTGAACATAAAACTTAACCACCATCAACTCCCCCCCACAAAAAAATCTAGTTTTTTTCACTTTTGTGGGTGTAATTTAAAAAAAAAAAAACTCTATCAAGACTGGAATCAAATCTGTTAAAGGAAGGAATGGTAGGCATCAAACAACCGGCATGAAAACTATGATGGAAGGTTCTTTATGAACGAATCTAATACAGAATATTGTTAGGGCACCCTGGAAGTGACTTGTCTTCCTGGCACCACTCAGGGAGTAAAAAGGGCAAGAAGCACTATGTCGTTGCCATGAAGCGACAGGTCACATAATCACACAAGCACCACATCAAGTACGAAAGAGAGGGCAAATTAGATACTAGTATAGGGGAGTAGGACCAAGTACACCAAGTAAGAAACCAAAGAGGAGAGAGATGCATAAAAAAATTGGCTTGAAAAGAAAAAAAAAAAAAGTAGGAACTTAGGAAATTCAGAAACATAAAAAGTGAAGATGACGGAGTATCAAAGAAACAAAAAACATAAAAAGATGATAGAATTGTTTCCTAAGTTATTCAAGGAAAATAGAGTGAAAGCATAAATCTAGAAGTTAGTGAGGCAAAAAAGAGTAAAAGTATCAAATATGTTCACAAAATTAGGGAGGAACTAGTCAGATATAATTTTAAAAAATGAAATATGAAAAATGGACGTGAATAGATAACGTATTTATTAATGTTTCAAAACACTTAAAGGAGATTACATATTGATTTATTTGACTTTATTATTTATGATGATTTTAATAATTAAAAGGAATGTCATACGAGGGAAGAAAAGCAATTTAATATACATTAACATACGAACTTGTATAATTGAAAATTGAAATGATTTTAGTATTTTGTTTTTAATCAAAGAGTCATATATGATTTTGAAAAAGATCAATGAGCAATGACTAAGACAAAATGTAGATGTGTTTAGAAATCAATTCGATTTTATACCAAGGCGATCAATTGCTGAAACTATATTTGTGAACAAATTTATCCGACTATAGCCTGACGCATTGCTTCAACAGCACGGTATAAAAGATGACCGACTCTACAACTTTGAGGTCCAAATCTTCCAAAACTAATGGAAAAATTTAGAAAAAAAAGAAAAGATCTACAAAAATTTTCACTTAAAGGATGTTTATGATACAGTACCCAAGTGAGCCTTAGAGTGGTTGACAGAGAAAAACGAGCTGGTGTCATATAGATGCAATCAAGGTAAGTATAGGCGATCGTAGTATTAGAAATATAGGAGACGCATCAATTGTCTACTCAAAGCTGTTATCATCAATTGTTAACTTATAGCTTTTATCTATTCATGTTAGTTATGTATGAAATTAGGTAATGTTAAATATTAGGTGCCTTAGGATGATGTTATTTCAGGGGATGGAATTAATAAAAGTGAAGTTAATTATGCCAGTGAGGACTACAGAATGAATTCAATTAGGTTTAAAATAAGGAGCCAAACAAGATATACAAGTCTCATTTTAGCAATTTCAGATGAAACAATGACAAATCGAAAACACTGAACTATAGACTTCTAAAATCAATTAATTTCATTACCAAGAACCAATAACTCAATTAATAGACAGATTAATAATAACGTTATCAGCAGGATTAAAGTCGGCTGTTGAGGTGGTGGCATGTAAAGAGGGAAGAGTGTGGGGGCAAGTGGAGGCCACGCGTCACCAGCGGCCTACTACTAGCTGCCTTCCTGATGGTGGAGAGAGAGAGAGAGAGGGAGAGAGAGAGGCGAGACGAGCCAGAGGGCTATTAGGAACAGGGAAAGAAGAAACCAAGAGCAGAAGAAACAAAAGAGAGCGGGCATGGGGGAGAGAAATACAGATACGAGAGAATGAATATTCGGCTTTAAGGAAACGGAGGCTGGAAAGTTAGTGGTGGTTTGTCTAGGATCGAAACGTTGTCGTTCTGAGCTTATGCTGAACCGTATGATCTTACGCTATATTCCTATAATTTCTTTGCGTCGTGTGTGTCTGTACAAAGAAATGTGCTCGTGGGGTTTTTCTTTGAACCTGGCGGTGCGGCAGAGCTACATGGCATAAGGGAAAGAAAATTGTTAGACGTCTTATTATCTATGACTCTCTCACAATTAACTTTTTTTTTTTTTTTTTATGTATAAGCAGGAGTAAGCCTTTTTAAATTTTTATTTTCATTTTCTAAAAACAATATTTTTTCAGAGTTGGTCGAAAAAAGAATATATACTAGCATTCCTCAACCGTAAGACATATACCTCACGAAGTAACACTGAAAAAAGGCTATTTGTTTGAGGACAGAGCCAAACCATCGGTGTCAAAATTTTAAAATAAACTAACAAATAATTACAGAGAAACTATGTCCATTCTTAACAAAATGCTACATAGTTGAAAACATTTGGTTAAACTTTAGACTATTTTGATGTGCATAGGAGGATTAATAAATTATAGCCCACCAAGAAAATCATGTTTCAATTCGTCTTTAAGATAATGAACGCAAATGCAAATTATCAAAAAACGTTTTCCGATACTACAAGTGGAGTTAATTTTATTGTTATGATTCAAATTTATTATATACTTATAGAATTCAATTTTATAATAATAAGATTTTTCTTATCAAAATCATATATTTCAAGTCCTAATTAGCGGGAATTTGATGTACTTAATTTCTATTAATGCATTATATTAACAGATTCTGCCCTCAAATAAATGTAACAGGATGATTTGGGATAATCACTCCCTAAAAATATATTACAATAATGGAACTTGATACCCGAAACGTAGATAAGCCCACTGACCCAAAGGACGGTCAACACCACACTTGATCGGATAAAGTCCTCAAGCAATTGACCTAATTGGACGCGATGCGGCCCAAGCCAGAAGCGGCCCACGTGTCCTCGCCCACGCACAACAGTCATCTGTCCTAATTGGACGCGATGCGCGAAATCTTCCCAAATGGCAACCTCCTCTATAACGGAAGCCCTCAAATTAGTGACATCCTTGAAGAAAAGCCATCAAATCAGCATGCGATTCACGATGGAAGCTTCAGTATTCATGGTGTGCGACATCTCCACAAGAGAAGAAACCCTCATTCCCGATCACTATAGCCCTAAATCGTGCTTGCATCCTCACGAGGAAAGAAAAAGATCCCCTTAGGCGGCTTGCAGTCTGCCTTACCACCTAAGGAAGATGGCGAGGTCCGACGGCTATAAAAAGCTTTGGGGACGCACTCCAAAGACAAGCTCTTTGGAATACTCGAACTTGCATAAGCATCACATCTCTTAAGCAACCCATTGCTATTCTCTTTCCCATTGCTTATTCCCAACGAACCTAGTAGTCAAAAAAGCCGCTCCCCATGAAGGCACCACGACCTACGTCACTCCACGACAAGTGCACCTCTAATTTAGACTCTCAAACTCCCTTCCCAACATTCATTTCAACATACTTTGTTTTTACCTTCACCTTGAAAGACGGATTACTGACTTGAGTATTGGATGATAAATTGAGAAATGAGTTCCGCTGTTTTTCTCTAATTTCTTGTCTACTATTGTAGTGTGCAAAATCCAAGGCATGTAGGATAGAGACCAGGCTCGACAATAACACAAGCCCGAGGAGCAGTTGAACCCGAATCCGTCCAAAACTCAAATCTAGGACACATAATTGGTACTGTTCGTGGGAAGCTGAACAAAGGCCCAACCACTATTCTGTCTACATCAATCTCGTCGACAAATATGGTGAACACAAGAATGTAAGCCAACGTTCTAGCAAAGGAGGTCACCTCCCCCGGCAACGACCACTTTGCTAGTAGCTGGGCAGGAGAGCGTCCAGCTCTTATCATTCTAGCGATGGCGGAGCAAATGAACAAAATATCTCAAATGCTAGGTGCTCTACACGATCCAGGACAAACAGAAGTAGGGGCTCCCTCCTCTTCGGCCCACACTCCGGCCTCCAGGTAGGGAGATCAAAGAAAGAAGAAGCCGACCAAGAAGGCCGCCCAACCAAATAACTCTAACACCTCGGCGGCCTCAAAGACCTGAAACCGTACCAGGCTGGAACGACGGCTCAGCCGTGGGACCCTGGATGAGAGCTTAAAAAGAAGGAACCCCTGCTATTCCAGGGACGAGTAGAGGCCTCCTGTTCAAGAATGAGCTTCTCGTATCACCCGACCGATTAGCGGCAACAGCCGGTTGGCGCCGCACCATATGGCCGGACACTCGTAGTTAAGAACATACCTTAACGTGAAAAGGTTTGCAACCTCCTCAAGGGTGAAAGAGAAGGTCCAAAAGATATGGGACCATGTGTTCAGAGGAGAAACTGACGAACACTCGGCCAACCTCACCATGGAGATCCGGACCCAGTCGCTACCACAAAAATTCAAAATGTCAGCCCTAAAACCTTACGATGGAAGTACCGATCCAATGGATCACATTGATCACTTCCGTACTCTGCTCAACTTCCAGGGTCTAGATGAAACTTCCATGTGCTAGTGCTTCCCCCTCATTCTGAAGGGGGATGCCAGAATCTGATTCGATCAGCTCCTGGCGAATTCAATCTGAAATTTTCGAGATCTTATTGATAGCTTCTTGGTTTAATATGTCTCAAACCGCCGCGAGGAGAAGCAACTGTGGCACCTAGCTCACGTCAAGTAGAAGTCGGGCAAAAACTTGAAAAGTTCCTGGGCCAGTTTATCGCAGAAGCCTGGAAGATACTTAAGCTCACCGATGAGATGAAGTTCAACAGTTCCATTTTTGCTCTAGGTGTGGGCACTTTTTTTAAACACCTAGCCCACAATGACCCCTAAACCTTCTGGGAGGCTGAATCCATTGGTCGAACCTACATAGCGGCGGAGGAAGCCAATGAGATGAAGCACCTAGAATGGGCTGATCATCCTCGTTCCTTGCCCGCGAATGGAAAAAGGAAGAATGGAGGCTACGACAACCCTCAAAGGAAGGAGCCCAGAATTAAGCCGCCCGTACCAAGAGAGTTCAGGCCCATAAACCTGACTCCACTGAATGACTCACGGGTAAATGTCCTCATGTAGATTTGAGAGAAGAAGTTCATCAAAGGGCCAAAGCCGGTGAAGAACCTGAAGGGAGGAGATTCGACGAAATATTATGATTTCCATCGATCTCCAGACACAGCACAGAAAACTGCCAGACTCTACAAAGAGAGATCGAGGAGCTGATCCGACAGGCCACCTCACCAAATTCCCGAGAAACCCAGGATAGAATTCTAGTCCCTCAGGAGAGGATAGGCTCGAACAGTAATAACTGAAGAACCGGTTGTAGCCGGGGTGGTCAGCATTGTGACCACCAGGACACCCAATGCTCACCATGCGGATTGCCAAGAGAAGCAAACTGAGCACAAGAAACAAAGGGTGGGAGATGATGTCATTAGTTTTAGTAATGACGATATGGTACATATAATCTCCCTTCATACTGACCCCCTGGTTGTATCCGTACTCATTTCAGACAATATACTAGATTACCAATTAAAATGAGTATTTATTGGTAATAGAAGTTTTTGAGATTTTCTCTATCTCGATACCTATTTTAAATTGGGATTTAAAAAGAGTCAGCTAAAATCGGCCAAAGGGCCACTACACGGATTGGATAATGAACCAATGGCTGTTCAATGGACCATCTGGCTAGAAGTTACTTTGGGCACGTAACCCAGGACAGTAAGCGGCACACTCATCTTCCTAGTGTCGATTTGCCTTCTATGTACAACATCATTATCGGCCGACCATGCCTGGCAACATTGGAGGTTGTAATATCGATACCCCACCTAAGAATGAAATTTTTGATGGTATGCCGTATCGACAAAGTGTTGGAGAAAAAAACGACCAATCGAACGTGTTACCTATCCCAGGTTGCCCCAAATGGTGTCAACAGGCCGACAGACGACCTGAACCATCGAGATAAAGCAATCCTGCAACAGGCGTAGTCAGACGAGGTCACCGACTCAATACCCTTGAATCTGAACAACCTAGATAAATGCATGCAGAAGGGGGGGTTTGCTCACCGGACCTCTACGTGACCAACTAATCAACTTCTTGAGACATAGTATGGATGTTTTTGCATGGACGTCTACTAACGTGCTTGGAATCCCGCTGACCAGCTAATCCAAGGCGTGCAGGACGAAGATCGGGCCCAATAACAATTCAAGCCTAAGGAGCAGCTGAATCCAAATCCGTCCAAGACTCCAATCCAAAAATGCATCAAAACTTGATATTAATCTTGACCAAATTGAGGAATGGATTATGTTTAAATTAAATAAAAACAATTGTCATTAATATAAAAATATGGAAGAAAATTAACTGAAATAAAAATTTAAAGAAATAATAGAAATCAAAAACAACAAAATTATAACTGTGTCATGGGATAAAGAAGAATCACGCAGTTTGTGGGTAGGTCATACCTGTTGCTGAATTGCCTTTTGGAGGAAGGTCTCACTCTCCCCGGTGTTGATTAACAGATCCAAGGTCTTCTCATCCGGATTCTCCCCGGTGACCGTAAAATACCTCCTCCCCACCGTCTCCCTGTACTCCCTACTCACCATCTCCCTCAACTCCTGGAACTCCTCCATCTTCTCCCTGAGGTTCTTTCTCAGCCCTCCCACCACTGACGTCCTCGTCCGGTCCGCCGAGCTCCCTGGCCCGCAGCCAGGCACCTGCCGGTTCGCAGCGTTTGACCGGTCCAGCGCCTCCAACTTTACCTTTATCGTCTTTGCCTTCTTCAGCACCTGCGCGACGTCGTTCTCCATCTTCGACCGCAGATCCTTTACCGCCGTCGCATTGTGCAGCGTCTTGCTCTCCTCGTGCGCCTCCTTCAGCTTCCTCTCTAGCTCCTCGATCTCTTTCAGGTGTTCCTTCACCGTCTCCGCGTCCCCGAAGAACTTGTCTAGGTTTATGCCTCCGGTCGACGGCGCCGCCTCCGTCATCTGGATGCTGTTCGGGTCCTTGGGCTGCCACCGAAAGCGAGAAGAGGAGCTTGAGAAGAGATCGTTCATCTTCCGTCAATTTCTTATTGTAATACAGGAGTTTTGGGCTAATTTCTTCGACTTGATTTATCAGAATTGGATGAATGTCAAAGCGTTGAAGGAATTCTCAGACTAGGATGTTTTATATATGTTTGCTGATTGAATGAAAGGGAAGAATTCTTACACGGATTCCGAAAGAAATACATCGAAAAAGGTCAGCATGAAGGTTGGTGGATTCATGATTGTACAAGTAGGAATTGATTAATATTTCGGGGAAGAAAGTGGGGAAGGAAATATCTTGGAAACAGAGGGTGGACGAGGCTGCTGAGACCAAGTCTCCTATCCAATTAGCCGAACAATACGACTCGGTATTCTATCCAAAAAAAAACAAAAAAGGAAAAGAAGAAAAGATGTAATTGCAAGGTCCTAAATGTTGATCGTATGCTTGACTTTTCATTCTAAAAAAATTTTAACATTTATTGAAGTTTTAGAAATTTGCTGATATATTTTTTAAGAAAAATATATTTGAAAAATATTTTTTAAGCCTTTAATTGTAATTTTAAGAAAAATAACATAGTAAAATTTGTTAATAATTATAGTTGGTTTGATAATGATTGGTATGGTCAGTCTGGCCTGAGAATAAGACCCATCAACAGAAAGAATTGATTTAGAAATAAATAACGTCTAAACCGATCCTGTTAGCCCAACTAGCCCAAAGCGAGTGGATGAGCTCATCAGTCGTGTTAGGACGACTCACGATCCATTTCTCGAGCGGTGAAAGAACCGACCAATAACTGATCGGAACGAACAACATATTTCCCTCATCTAGACTGCTCAACGGATACCATAACCAGTCAAGAATCGTCGGCCGAACGATACCACTTCATCCATCTGGACGGTTCCATGGGCGGTTGTTAAGAAAAATCAAACTACCCCCTAACTCTATACATAACCCTCCTTGCCAAAAGGAGGGAGAGAGAGATACAACAAAAAAAATAGCCAAGTAAAAATACATCATTGTCACAATAAGTCTTTCGGCAAAATTTTAACGTCCAGCTGATGACAATTCCAAGGCACTCCCCTTCGAACACATTTTTCTCTTTCTCTCTAAGATGTTTCCTATCAAGCGTACTACACTCAGTCCCTCTAGACATGCATTGGCATTCTCATTCTGCATTTTTTATCTTTCTTTTTTCATAGAAAGATTACTGATTTAAATGTTGGAAGATATATCGTGAAGTAAGTCCCACCAATTTGTAATATCCCAAATTTTTATTTAAATTATTTAAATATTAATATGATT
>JAODPA010068784.1:0-10087 GCA_025585075.1 Nepenthes mirabilis | reverse complement strand
TATTATTTATTATTATCACGGTGATATTCTTTCCTCTTGGTTCAACTCTCGACGGCCGCCCCCCTCAACATATTGATCAGTTGAGCTCATACTCTTGTGTAAGTTGATACGTTACCCGTGCTCTCGATTGGGCTTTGGGTCTCATTGACCGCTCGTCGTTCTCATAATCCCCGGAAGGCCGAATAGGAATAGGACGAAGGATCGATGAAGGCGGCCAACTGAAAGTTTGACGATTCAAGAAATGGAAATTTCCAATATTGAATTTTGAGCTCCATTTTTTATTGATTAAACTCCACAGCAAACTTACAGGACGACCAGGACTGCATCCATCCCCCTCTCTCTTTTGCAGTTTGAATTCCGGCAGCCTCCTCTTCGCCAAGAATTCGAAGAAGAAAAATGGATCAAACGTCTACAAAACTCGAATACCACGACAGCATGTGGAAGCTCCATTCAAGAGCGACTGTCCGCTCCGTCTTTCAGGTTAGCTTTTCTTACTATTCCTAACATTTGTCTTGTACTTGATTTGAGTTCCAAATTTCACTTTCCGAAAGTGTTTCGATAATTCTCAACTGAAAACACTCGCAAAACTGGAAGGGTGAGGATGGTAGACGCGCATTGATATTAGATTCAACTATTTTTCATCCTCAAGGTGGAGGCCAGCCTTCAGACACTGGCTTCATTACCATTCCTGATGATCCTCGCTTCAAGTTCGTTGTCCAGGACGTTCGTTCCAGAGATGATATTGTGAGTCAAATCTGATTTTTTTTTCTCTTTTTATTATTCCACTTATCGAAAAAAAATAGTATCACTTTTTATTTTTAAATTTTAATTCGGCCAATTATACATCGAATTATATCTTTTGCGCAATCTTTACTTGATGTATTCCGCGGTTAAATGGAACGTCATGCGGCATGGCAAGCAGGCGATCTGATTTTTAGGGCCAATCTTATACTGAACTGATTCTCTAGTGTCAAATTTGCTATGAAAGCTACATGTCGCTGGGTGAAAATTGGCCTAAATTATTACTTCAAATTTTGACTCAGTTTGAAGTGCATAATGAAGTTGATATTTTCCCTCAATAATTTCTAATTCAGGGAATGAATTTATGATTAGGTTTTTAGGGCCAATCTTATACATGTCACTGGGTAAAAATTGACCCTTAATTATTACTTTAAAATTTGATCCAATTTGAAGTGCATAATGAAGCTGATATTTTCCCTTTATAATTTCTCACTCTGGGATCGCATTTATGACTAGGTTTTTCACTATGGGCTTTTGGAAGATTCGGAGGGCTGTGAATTGGATCAAAAACTCGACAACGGAAAAGCGGTTCATTTGCATGTAGATGAGCAGCGACGCTGTCTCCATTCTAGGTATATTATAGGTTTGGTTAACTTATAAAATCAAAGTTTGTTATCAATAGACGGTCTTTGTTGAAAGTACAGTCTTAGTGCCTGTATTAGGTTATTGTTAAAGGTCTTTGCTGGAAGTTAAAACTGTGCAATATGTGGGATTTGATGGAATTAATAATTTATTCGATGTTTACTATGTCTGCTTTCTCAGCAGTTCAAGTTTAGCAGATTATTTCCAGTTTTCTTGTTAGGATTTTGATATCTTTATTTCTGTATCAGCAAATAACCTTTTTTTTAACCACCAGTGATCTGATGAATAATACCTTGTTTAGTTCTACTTATTTGACGTGCTTATTTTTAGACACTTCACGCTTTCTCTACTCCCAACAAATGGTCTTGAAGCATGTTATTCAAAATGATTACATATGTCTTTAATTCAAAAGCTAAATTTTGGATGCTTTGCAAAAGAAACAAGAATCATGTCAATCCAATGTTGTGAAGAAAATGAAAATCAAACTTCTAGCATGTTTATTACTGGTTCAGCAGTTTATTTCAACTTTACGGCTTATTTAGTTTAGAAGCTAGGTAGAAATATTAAACCGCGCCTAAATTCGGTGGAATGCTGAATACTGTCATCTGGGAGATTATTTTATAGGCTGACAAGCATTGATAATGTAGGCTATTACCTTCCAGTCGTTCAAATTTGTAATGTAGGCTATTATGATAATTTATCTGAATTTGATGTTGATTTCCTATCACCATCAAATTCTAATACTCAATCCAATCAAGTCAAATGGCACAGACAGGCACAAACTATGGTGCATGTGTAGTGAACCCTCCATGGTTATTCTGTCATACCAACATTGTCCTTTAGATACTTATTACTACTACCACCATAACTATTCCCATATTAAGCAATATTTGTCATTGCATCATCTTTTCATACTTTGCTGGTATCTTTCAGATTAGGTTATGTTGTTGGATTTGTTCAATTCTACATTCATCAAGTGGATGTTGCTAGATTAATTCAGGAGCAATAGACGCCGTCAAGTTAAATGCAGATACTCCTTACACCGAAGTATGGGTATTGAAGAATGGCTTACGGGGGCAATATAACAACGAATAGCTAGGTCCAATTGTGTGCTAGGCCTGTGGAATGTCATGGCTCTATCTCTGGTGCAATTAGCATAGGTTTATTATATGTATTTCCATTCTTAGGCCTCTAATTCCTAGTGCTAATACCTGAAAGAGACATGAAAATCTGACCATGGGGAAATATGCATGTAAAGCTGGAAGCAACTAGCAATGCAAGCAGATTGGGAACATGCTAACATTGCTATTGTGCTTGACCTTGCTAGTAAGAATTGAACTTGCTAATAGCACTCACCAGCGAGGCCTTCTAATTAACCTTCACGTTAGCAAAGTGAATCTGCCTTAGTGTTTACATGCTAATGGAAAGCATCCATGCATTTACTTTTGCTTAAGGAAATTGTTGCACCCAAGGAAGATTGTAGGTGACTAATTTTAACAATTAATTTATAACCAATATCTCTAGTTCTCTATTGTAATACCCCATCTTGACCACTAGAAAACAACTTCTCCTACCCTAAAAAAGTAGCCTGAATAACCTTACCATTCTGGGCCATGAAATGCCCCGATGGTATCTCCATACTGGTCTTTTATTTGATCCACCATCTAGTTGAAGTGTTACTTCTCTCTCACTTCCACCCACGCTCATTAGATCGGTAGAGATGTGAAAAAGAGTGATCACATGGTGATCAAATGCCATATGGATATAGTAATAATCAATCTCAATATACTTTGTGTGTTCACAAAAGATAGGATTAGTGACAGTCTGAATAGTACTAGTATTATTAGTATGGAAAGCGGTTGGATTAAACTGTGGAATGCCAAGTTCTCCTAATAAGTCTAGTAACCAAACAATTTTCGAGCAAGTTGAAGACATAGCGCTATACTCTAACTCGGCTGAGGATTTCAATATCAGATGTTGCTTTTTACTCTTCCAAGAAATAAAAGTATTACCAATAAATATGCATTATCCAGTAATGGAACAATGAGTGTTGGTACAACCTATCCAATTAATATCACTGAACCCTGTAAATGGAAAAAACTCTCAATTGAAAAGAATACTCCTCAACTCGAAGTCCCTTTTAGGTAACAAATTATCCATTTTACTATTGCAAAGTGTGAGTGTCAAGGTGCCTGCATAAACTGACTCCTCCGTTGGATTGCAAAGGTGATATCGGGTCAAATAATTGTTGAGTAATTCAAATTTTCTACCAATTACCAATACATAAATGAATCAGGTAGTAAGTCTCATTCCTCCCATCAGAGCTTCAAATTAACTTCAATAGATGTAAGAACGGAGTTTCTAACTTGAAGATCAGCCAACGTGATAAGCTCCAGTGTATACTTCTGTTGGTGTAAAAGACTGCAAATAGGAGAATGTTATAACTCAAGATCTAGAAAATATTGTAGTAAACTAAAATCTTTCATTTGAAATGAAATCTGGAGGTGATATTGCAACTACTCAATCAACTAAGGGTCAAATCCAGTTATAACAATTTCATCCATATAGACGAGAAGTATGACAATTCTAGTAAAGGCCTTATGAAGAAAAAGAGAAGAATCTTATTGACTTTGATTGCAGTCAAACTCAAGAAGACAAGTATAAAAATTTTCAATCCAACCTTTGCCTACTTTAAACCATATCAAGAACAATTTAACTTACACATTTTAGAAGAGTAATAAGTGAACATGCGAGAGGTGGAGTTATGTAAACTTCTTCTTTTAGATCCTTGTGTGAGAATATATTCTTTATATCCATTTGTTAAAGTGGCCATCCTTTTAAAATAGTAATGTCCACAATAGTACACACCGAAGTCATTTTGGCCATTAGCACAAAGGTTTTCCATAATTAAGATTGTTCTTGGTAATTACCAAATGCCACTAAGCAAGCTTTATATTTGTTGATTGAGGGTGTAGTTTAATTATATATATCCATTTGCATCAAATAGATTTGATTTCAAAGAAAGACTGTATAATATTCCAAATATGATTGTTTTAAAGAGCTAAAAGTTCATTATGTATATCTTCTTACTAACACTTTTGAGTAGAGGCCTAAGAGTAAGATGAAGGTATAAAAGTAGCATCCAAAATTGCCTGGTGAGTTGTATGAGATAAACCATGCCTATTAGGAGGACGGGTAATTCTAGTGGACCGGAGGTTGAAGTGTAGCAAAGTCAGACGCCTTTTCCGGATCAAGAAGAGAATGTGGATGACGTCTCTGATACACAAGATTGAATTTAAATCGATGATTTGAATAAGGCTGTCCATCGAAAGTCAGAAAGATGATGGATGTGGATTCGTGTATATTACGAGACTGGAATTAAGATAGGTTTTTGATGAATATAACATGACAGAAAATACAAACTTTTAATGAAGATAATCTTATAGAAAATATGAAATTTGTTGGCATCAGCATTAAAACAAACCCTTCGTATGTATTGTTATATCCAAGAAACGTGCACTTAGCAGCATGAGGTGCAAGTTTGTAATGTTCAGTTGGAGGTAAGTGGACAAAATAGACACAACCAAACGTATCTAGAGAATGATAATTTGGGAAAATTCCAAGCAAATGATTGTATAGGAAATTGTAATGAAAGATTTGTGAGGGTAAATGGTTACTTAGATACAATGTTGTTGATAAAGCTTTCACTTAAAATTTAGGAGATACAAATGATTTGATTAACAAGGTACAAATAACATTCAGAAGATGACAATTTTTACATTTGCCGATTCTGTTTTGTTAGAGAGTACAAGGACAAAAACATTGAGATAGAATACCTTTTGTATTTAGATAATCTCAAAAGGTTTTGGACATATATTCCCCTCAGAGTCCAAATGTAAGATTTTAATACGTGTCAAAAATTTTATTTCGATGTACGTAACAAACGTTTTAAATATAGAAAATATTTTATCTTTAGAGTGAAGAAATTTTGCCCGAGTGAAGCGGCTATAATCATCAATGAACATTGCAAAGTACTTGTAGTTTGTATAAGAAATAATGAGAGTCATACCCCATACATCGGTATGAGCAATCTCAAAACTCATGGACATTTTTGACCATTTAGACCTCTTTTCAAAAGCCTTCTTCACACTGGCTTGTTGTTATACATGTCCAGAAATCAAGAAAGAAAAGAGAGAGAACCTTAGTATGGATATTATTCTTGTCAGACCATCATTTGATATTATCCCTGTCAAACCCCACTGGTTCACACTCTATGCACATGAATATGGCAAATCTGCTTTTACATCCGCTATAAATCTTGCAAGGGAATTGACCTGAATACATTCTTGATTACTTAAAATGACCAAATTATTTACGTGAGATGTTTGTAGTCATGGTGTAAACCAACAAAGTTGTAATATTTGAAGTGCCATTCCACTTTTCTGATTATTAGCAATAGTTTGCATTTTATTTTTCCTTATCTTCTTTCCTATATGTGGCTGTGCATATTATTCCATATCTTGATTGGTACAGGCTGCACTCAGCTGGGCATTTGCTGGATATATGCATTCAAAATATTGGATTGGGACATTTTCAGCCTGGCAAAGCCTATCACTTTCCCAATGGGTATGGTCAATATTGACTTTATCATATTTACTAGCATGTGTGTAACTGTTGCTTGATGTATTATATAAATACATGGATGAAAATATCGGTATCAGGATCGATATTAGTTGTGGTCATATTGATATTGGATATATTAGATAATACGTATCGGTATTTTATATATCAAAAGAAAAGAATTTTTTTAAAAAATTATAAGATGACAGAGTCGTATTACCTGACATATCACAATACATCTTCGATACAGAAATATATCGCAATATTTTTACGGTATTGGAAAATATCGGTATCAAGGCCTTTGACATTGATACATATTGGCCGATATTTGCATCAATTAAGTACTAAGAATATTTATATGCCATCTCGAACTTTATATACGTGCGAGGGTTTAGTCCAACAAAGTTGCTAATTGGTTCTAATTTGGGTTTGTGTACTTGATGGGGCCTGCTGTGCCACAAGAAATGTTAGGGCATTCTAGGGAAGTTTCAAGTTCTGCGCAGTAGAGAGGCTGGGATGGGTACCAATTTGGGTGCTGTTGATGATGGATGACAAGGAAGTCAATCAGTTTGTAGTACAAAAATAACATCTTGGTGGTTGTGTTGCAGGAAATGATGAGATTTAGTAACTATGAAGCTCATCTTTTGCCAATGATAAAGAAAAGACTGAAACTTTTGAAGACATCGAGGCTAGGTAATTGGAGGAGCTTAAGGTCTCTAGTCACAAGAATCATTGATGTACAAAAAATTTACCTTAAGTAATCCAAAATTGGTCCTAATCTAGTAATAGAATTAGAAGATTGATCAATATTTATCTTTAGAACTTTATAAATAACTTGGTCCTATATATTCTCTTTCTTTAGAATAATTTTTGACATATTTTTTGAAACAAAACCCTCGGTAAAACGACATAAAGACTCATTTATTTTATTTTCAACGTGGCAGAAGGAATAAATATTCTTTTCATAGTTTGAATCTGTGACCTCCAAATCAATAGAACAACCCTAGCATTGTGCTAAGGCTAACACTATATTGTGAACTAATTATCAACATTGAGAAAACTTCAAGTCTTATAAACAACTGGTTAACATTCTACTGCTTACCACAGGTCGTTACTCTCTTTGGTGTTGGCGTTCTTTAAGTAGGAATGTGACTGACCTTTTCGTTTCCTATATAACTTGAATGTTCAAGCTCTTCAACTAATTGATGAGATATTATGGTTTTCTTTGGCTTCTGCTTATAATTCTTCATTTACTTCTAATCATGTCTTTACTTCTAATCATGCCTTACAGAGAGAGAACTCTCATCTTTTAAAATGCCAATATACTGTCAGCGTATCTGGAAAGCAATATGCTTTCTCACTAGACATGATAACTCATATTTAAATATGTCGCCATTCTGCAGGCCATTTGTTGAATATATAGGCTCTATACAGCAAAATGAACTGCAAAGTAAGCGAGAAGAATTAGAGAGCAATGCTAATGCATTGATTTCTAGAGGAGGAAAGGTATCTCCAGCTAAATTTTCCTTTTTTTCCATGCTTTATTTGTATATTTTCTGAATCATATTCTCTGCTTCTTCTAGGTTTCTGCTGTTGTATTGCCGTATGAAGAAGCTGCTAAGCTGTGTGGTGGTCAGCTTCCTGATTACATTCCCAAGGCAAGAGTATAACTAATAATCTATATTGACATGCGTTTCCATCATGATATGCCCGTGGAATATTGTTAGTATTAGTCGTGGCCCCATTGGTATCAACTGTATGGGCCCTTTTTGGTTTCGGGCATGCAAACTATTTTTTTTTTCATCATGACCATGTTAGAAGTGAATTATATACTAAAATTTAACCATTTTTTTATCAAATAGTTATAAATTTGAAGAGTTTTAATCAATTTTGATAAAAAAAAAATAAGCTTGTTACTCTTTTAGGTTATTAAAAAATCCCAAAATTTAATTATATGCATGTTATATAATTCTATAAAATAAGTAAATTTGGACTTATTAAAAGACTTGGGTATATTTTAAAACTTGTGGATTTTGGATTTTAAAAGCAAAGCATAGAAAAAAATGGCCGAAACGCATCGGTTGTATCTGATTTGTTACAGTGTCACCTATACAGAGAAACATCACAATAATTTTTTAGTATCTAGAAATATTAATATGGAAATTGCCAATATTGATACATATTGGCTGGTATTCAGATATCCATGGCCTCATCGGAAACAGTATGTCTCCTGTTTCCTAGTTTCTGTCATGGAAAGAATATGAACTTAATGATCTGGTGATTACAACTGAGAATTTGAGCCCATCTTTTGTTACTTGACCTATGCTTACTTGACTGAAATGTAGTTAGAAGGATCAATTGGATCATAAATAAACCTGTGTGACATTAGCAGATTCATTGACCTGCATCCAACGTGTACTCTTTGGCTTCTGTTATTGTGGTGGTGCTTTTCTCTCATTTTTTTTTTTTTTTTTTTTTTGGTTTTCTAACTTTTCCCTTTTGAATCACTTTTGAATGAGTAATAATCCATTCTATTTGAAGCCCTGAGAAAGACCTTCTGTATAGAGCATTGGATAAAATATAATGGCTTCTTGCCACAGGGGAGCCAGAAACTATGGTTTAGTGATGTACAATAATCTAGAGTCAAGAAAGTTTTAGGTTTTCTCCTCATTCCAAGCTAGCAGTCCACATATGAGAAATACACACAAGCGGCTAGTATGTTTTTTGAAGAAAATTTTCCCAGATATGACTGAATTTTGGGCTGTTGTGAACATTTGATGCCATCAAATCTACAGATGATTGCTGAGTTTTAATTCATCAAAAACAAGCTAAGAGACCAATTCTCACAGCTGCAGAGGCATGGATGAAAATAAATGCCTGTACATTTCGGTGTCGATTTTCCCCGCTACCAATATTTTCCGATCCTATTGTAAAATTGCACCTAATGTTGCCATATTGGCAATATACCAACCGATATACTTGATATTTGGCTGATATATCGGTTGATATTTACCTATTAGTTTACAATTATCAAAAAATATTTTTATTTCGATATATTTTCGATACCGATATATATTGTCTAATACAGATATGGCCCAACCGATGCCAAAGCCAATATTTTCATTTGTGCTATGTAACGTAACTTCTGATCTTCTACCAGGCTTCTTTTTTTGAGTGTAAATGCTCCTTAATGAAGTTGAATCTTCTCAAGTTGACAGTGACTTGAGGAATTTTGTTTAATCCTGATTTTTACTCTTTCCTAATCAATATATTCTTAATTATTGAAGGGTAGTACTCCTCGAATTGTGAAGATCGGTGAATATCCAGGATGCCCTTGTGGCGGTACCCATGTTCTTGATATTTCAGATATTAAAGGCATTAAGGTAATGACATCTCTTCCAAAAGCCTAATAACATAATGCAGTCTTAGCTTGTTTAACTTAAGGGAAGTACAGCTTCCTTCATCTGTATCATAAGGTTCTCCTTTCCATCTCTGAAGCAAAAATGAAAAAAAAAGTAACATATATGTTCTGAGAACAATAGGAAGGAAGAAGATAGTCCCCGCCTTAAATGTGGACCCTGCTCTTTTTTCTTTATTTTCTGTAATTGATAAAAATATCAATTGATATATATCGTTATAAAAGAAAAAAAAAAGAGTGTTCAAAGAAATGATCTACGAGGAAGGAAGAACCCTACCTTCAATGTGGACCCTACCCTTTCTTTCTTCTTTCCACGTGTCTGTAATGGATGAAAATATTTGTCAAAAGTACATATTGGTAGATAGATATTAGGTTCCTGATATTGATATTTTTTGATATTATAATAAAATTGTGATATGTTATATCGGTGATTTAGCAGTTGATATTTGTTTGATAGCTACCAATTCTGAGAAATCTTTTTTCTCTAAACGGTATGTTTAGTTATTGGAATGGAATAAAATGGGAATAGAATAGTTATTTCAGGGAATTGAATAGAATGATAATAGAGTTAAAATTGTTATTCCCATATTTGATTGTTGGAATAGAATAAGGTAGAAATTAATATTCTATTGTTTGGTTTGTAAAATAGTATGAAGAATAAGATGA
>JAODPA010068783.1:0-10087 GCA_025585075.1 Nepenthes mirabilis | reverse complement strand
ATATTATTATATAACCCGAGTTGAACTATCGGGATATTACACTACACACCACTACAATAAACAAGAGGTCAGGTGTCAATGAGATGTCACATCGAAAATACTTCAATACTCAAGTCAACAATAGGCCTTCAACTTTTAAGAAGGAAAAGTGAAAATGAGAGTTGAGAGAGAAGAAGAGGGAATGAGAGGGTAAGGAGTATTCGATTTCAGATGTAAGAGACGTTCTAACGGCTCGTGATGAGCATGGTCTTCCCAGCTCTGTATTTGCGGTAAACGAGTGGGAGACTAAATCCTATAAGCGTGAAAGTTTGAAGGACCGTTAAGATATTATGACAGATTTTAGAGAGAGAGAGAGGTGTCTCTGAAATTTGAAAGTTGAGCGTTGGATTATTGCAGTAATCGCTTGTGTGCTCAGAAGTGAGCGTGCAATGGAGTGGAGATTCCGTGGGTTTATATAGATGGAGGGTAGGGCGACCTTCATTGGCCAAGAAGGCACGATTCCTACACCATGTCGGGCGACCTTACTTGGGCAGGAGGGCTTGACTTATGCAATCTGTTGGGATTGCTTCTTTTTCTGGCGGACAACGGTTCTTAAAATTACTTACCTTCTTTTTACATTTTATTACCGTTAGAGTTTACAGTGGGAAGGTAGAGAGAATCTAGCGCCTTCCTCATGGGAAGGGCGTTAAATCTGCTGATATCCAATTTAGTACAAATTAGCTTCTAGGAAAGCGCAAAATCAGAAAAAAAGACCGTTACTGGCCGTGTACAGAAGTGTGGGCCCAACTGAGCCTGGCTTATGTAAGGTTTTTTTTCCTTTTGACCTGCTTGCTATAGTGCTTTCGATTAATAGAGACATTGACCATCTTATGGGAGCACGTTGGCCGCCCAGTTGGCTTCTCACACGATCAATGCTAGCGTTGACAATTTGGGGGTACATATGGGCCTTCGTGGACTTGGGCCGTTTTTCTTATTAAGACAACCCATTACGGGCATACCCATCACTAGCCCCTTTGCCGGTAGTCTAAATTCTGGCCTCCGACATGTCCATGATGGGATATGTCTGACTGTTGTTCGTTGAGGGTGAAAGAGCTATTGATCGTCTAGAGTGGAGCCTTACGTGCTTTTGAAATATTGATCGGATTTATTGACCGTCTTGGCCAAACTTCAAGTAACTTGATGAATGAAATGTTGACTGGGTTTGTTGACCTTCTTGGCCAAACTCCGGAGAACTCGTGAGAGCTGGAGAGACGTATGACCCTTAGCCAGTCTGTCAGATGAAATGGCGGCCACATGTCTTTATGCGGTGAATTTAGAATTTCGGTAATTAATGAGTCAGAGGATTTGATTCAACGGCGCTCTTTTGAAAAATTACACGTGGCAGTCATGATGGCGCACATTTACGAGGCAGTTTAGTGTATTCACACTGGCCTCTAAGTTGTCTGTCCTCTTCACTTTGAATTTTTTCACGCTTTCCTCTATTCCTTCGTTTTCCTTAACCTAAAAGAGAGAAAAAACTCTAGAAGTCTTTCTGATCGTGGCTTCCGTTGTCGATATCACTTCTGTCCTCAGAGAGAATGATGTGAAGGAATTGTACGTAGAGTACAACATCTCAAAGAGATTGCTTTCCGTGTTCCTGGGAAGGATGACAGGGCGTTCCTGCCGCTTGAGGGCTTTGTGACCATCTACGAGGCCCATTTGAGAAGTGGGCTTCATCTTCCGATCCCTGATGAGCTGCTGTCAAAATTTCGGACGCTTCGAGTTCCAATCACACAGTTTCATGCAAACGCGATTCAATACTTGTGCACCTTTTGTATATTTCTTCGTCAGCACTCAAGGCTGCTTATGATGTTTATGGTTAGAGAGCTCTTTAAGCTCAACCAGGGAGCAGAGTGGATATCTCTAGTCCCGCGCGGCAGTCTTCGGGTAAGTATCACCATATATGACTCATTGAAGAATTGGAAGAACTGGTTCTTTTTCGTTCGCGTGGGTGAGTCCTGGCGGTTAGCCAGGGAGTGGGGCAAGGTGCCCGATGTCTACACTGGGGCACCTTTTGAGGCAGAGATGGCGTCCCTTTCTTGGTTGGTTAAACTCGTTGAGAGCCATATTAGGAATTTCTGGAGAGACCACTTGGTCTCCCGTGTTGTGGCCAAGAAGGTCGAGTGGGGGCCTCCTTCTCCCGTTCAGAAGTTCAAGGTTCCTCCGCCAGAGGCCCTGTGGGGGAAGAAGAGAACCAGAACTACGCTTATAGGTTCTCGTTCTCCTAATACAATTCTCTCCAGTCCAAAGCAAAAGAGGGCAACCACAGTGGCGCCTTCTTCGTCATCTTTTGGGCCAGATTACGTGGCCATTGGGCGCTTTATGGGGATAGGCGCCGTCCCCGTGATTGAAGCAGAGTTGGTATTAGAGGTTTATGATGCCATACTGAGCGTCAGGGAGAGTGGCGTTGTTGTTTTGACGTAGCCTGTGCCGGTGGTGTTGACATTAGATCCTCAACCTGGGCTGGTGGAGATGACTCTCGAGCCGTCTATTGAGACGCTTAGGCCAGCTAGTGCACCGCGATCCGAGCTGCAAGAGCCATCTATTGGGTCTCCAGTTGTGGAGCTGCAGGTTAAGTAGTAAGAGATGGTTTTGGAGCCTCCTTCTGTGCTTGAGGAGCCAGTAGGGCCAAAGGATACTCTGGAGGATCTTACGGTGGAGGTCGTTGTCAGCCCTGCCCAGGAGGGGTCTATTTCTAGTCTACCGTCTTTGGTGCCAAACCAGCATGCCAGACCAGATAGGCCAGAGCGAAGGGTCTAGCAAGTATACTTTCTATTACTTGTATTATCTTTAACTTTGCCGATTCTGACCCCCTTTTTTTTTCAAGCTGATAAGGTCATATACGTAATTGCTAAGGTGCTCGGGCAGAGAGATAATGTGACCTCCGATAGGGATACGGAGATTTCCTGACTTGATTCAAAGTTGGAGGCTCTGGGGGCGAAGCACCGGGAGGATGCTACTGTCTTGGAGTCTGCATAGCTGGCATAGAGGTGGAGAACGCTAACTTGAAGGGTGCGGTTACTAGACTGAAAGAGGAGGTGGCTAGTTTGAAAGAAGTCGTGGTGGTCGGCCTGGTAGAGGAGAGTGATCGTCTGAAGGAGGAGAACGCTCGCTTGAAGGAGAAAAATGAACGGGTTAAGAGGCGTTTTGACTAGCTTGCGGGGCAGATGACTACTTTGGAGAACGATCTGAGCCTCTGCATTCGCCCTCACGAGGTCGTGGACATGATATTGTAACAATTATGGAAGGGGATCAACATCAGTCGGCATATTGTGCGGCTGGTTGTTCCTGACTTTCCAGTGATCTTATTAACTTATCAAACCAGTCTGTTCAGTGTTGTGAGAGCCTCGTGGGGGAGCCACGGGATAGTTACAGGCCACCACCGCCTCCTTAGTTCTTTGGCGACTTCAGTTCTTCTTTTGTTACATGATGTAAATACATTTATAGTAATAAAAACAGGTGGTTTCATGTTGTGTGCCTTTACTTTTACTGCTGCTTCCAGTTTTTGTCCATCGCAGTATTGGGCGGTCAACTTGGCCCAGTTCTTACGAGTTGGCCGTCCGCCTTGTTATAGGTGTTCACGGTACTTTCCAAATGAGTGGAGTCTTTGGGGTGTTTTCAAGGTTATTGTTTGCGTTAAGCCTGTCTAGTACTCGCTCATGAGTAAGGCTTGGTGGCGCTGCCTAAGTGTAGACTTGGGCAGCTAGCTTTGGAGGAGCACTTTGCTCCTGTCGACCATCGTTAACTGATCACGCTGCCTCCTTATGAAGGAGGTTGTCGGGTGTGCTGCGCTAACCCTCTAAGATTTTTAACTGTGAACGGGCCACTTAGATGACCAATGTTTAGATATGACCACCTATTGGCTACCTGGGTGACTAGGGTTTAAATTCGACTATGTATGGGCCGTTTGGATGATCGAGGTTTATATACGACCACTTACGGGTCGCCTGAATGATCAGGGTTTAAATTTGACCACCAATGGGCCGCCTGGATGACCAGGGTTTAGTATGAAAACCCGCCTGACTTAGGAGCAATCTAGGTTATTTAGACCTACAACAAGAAAAATATACATGTATCAATATAAAGAAGAAAACAAATACAATATGCTAATGAGAATACTTATTTTATTAATTAAAAATCGTATGAAAATGATTACATACAAATATACAGTCTACCTACCTAGGCTCTTATTGGAGGTAGCATTTGAGGTGGATCGCGTTCTACGTCTGTGGGACCAACTTTTCGTCTTAGTTTCAGAACTTGTATACCTTGTTTCGCAGGACGACAAAGATTAGGAAGGGCCCTTCCCAATTTGGGGAGATCTTCTTCCAACCGGCTATCTTGCTTGTGGCCTCGATACTTCACAAGACAAAATCCCCAATGTCGAACTGTCACACTTTTACATTCTTATAGAAATACTGGGTGATTCGGTGTTGGTAGGACGCCATCCGTATTCTGGCAGCGTCGCGAGCTTCTTCTAGCTAGTTTAGGTGTTTTCAAATTTTTTGGGAGATATCTTGCGGGTCGAAAGATTCTACCCTAAGATTTGAAAGCCCGAATTTGACCGAGATTACTGTTTCAGTGCCATAGTGGAGGTTGAAGGGCGTCTCGCAAGTTGGCTCCTTTAGAGTTGTCCTGTAAGACCAGAGGATGGAGGGAGCTCATCTACCCAGGAGCCCCCTATGTCCTCCAACTTGGTCTTAAGTTTGTAGAGTAGCATTCGATTTGTGATCTCCATCTGTCCATTCACTTAAGGGTATACCACCGAAATATAGACCGGCCAAATACCAAGGTTGGTGTAATACTTGGTGAAGTACTTTCCAAAAATTGGGTCCCGTTGTCAATCACTATAATCTCCGGAATGCCAAATTTGCTGACGATATTCTTGCCAATGAACTCGAGAGCATTGTGCTCTGTGATATTGGTTAGCGGGATTACCTTGACCCACTTGGTGAAATAGTCGATACCTGCTATGATAAATTTTTTTTGTCCCGTTGCGATCGAAAACAGGCCGAGAATGTCGAGCCCCCAATGCGTGAAGGGCTAAGGTGCCTGGAGGGACTTTAGCTTGGTGGATGGCTGGTGGTAAAGGGTACCGCGAAGCTGACAGCTCTCACACTTCTTTACAAACTCGAGCGCATCATTTTCCATTGATGGCCAATAGTTGCCTTGTAGCATGATCTTGAATGCTTGGTTCTTACCGCCGATGTGCGATCCACAAATCCCAATGTGCACTTCGCCCAAGGCGTAGTCGGCTTCCTCAGGTGTTAGGCACCGGAGGTGCGGAGTCGAATAGTCACGACGATACAATCGTCCGTCGACTACAGTGTACCAATCGGCCATCTTCTTGATCTGCTTGGCCTCTTCTACGTCTTCTGGAAGTGCTCCGTCCACCAGGTACCTTAGTTATGGTGTCGTGCAATTTTTTATCTCTGAGATCTGTATTGCTTCCCGTTTCTCTATGTTGAGAGTATTCAGAACCTCCCTCATGTCCCTCAGTACTGCTCTGAATTTTTGGCCGCCGCTACTCTGGCCAGCTAATCGGCCTTCTAGTTTTCAGTTCTGGGAACATGGACTAGGGTTAGCTTATTAAAATTTCGGGCGGCCTCCCTTCCCTTGGTCAAGTACATGGCCAAGTGTGAGTTGCTCGCCTCAAAACTCCTGTTAACCTGGTTGACGATTAGCTCCGAGTCGCTGTAAACAGCCAGTCATTCAACTGGTCATTCTTTGGCCAATCTTAACCTGGCTAACAGGGCTTAGTACTCGACAATGTTATTAGTAGCCGGGAAGTCGAGTCTAAGGGAGTACTTTACTTCAAACACGCCAGGGGTCCTGAGGACCACCCCGGTGCCGTTGCTTGTGTCCATAGACGATCCGTCTACATGGAGTACCCATTCCGGTACTTCCTTATGCTGTTTCGCGTTCTCAGGGGGTTGTTCTTTGAGAATTGGGATCGTGGTCTTGACGATAAAGTCGGCCAGAGCCTATGCTTTTATGGTAGGTCTGCATCAAAACTTGATATTGAATTCGTCCAATTCGATAGCCCACTTTACCAGTCATCCAAAAACGTCGGGTTTCGGGAAAATACTCTTCAGAGGGTGGTTAGTGAGAACGATCACGCGATGTGCCTGGAAGTAGGGCCTTAGTTTTCGTGTAGAGAATACGAAAGCTAATGCTAACTTTTTTGCATGCAGATAGTGTGTTTTTGGGCCGGTCAACGTTTTGCTCATGTAGTAGACCGGTCGTTGAGTGTCGGAGTCTTGGCATACGAGGATGGAGCTAAGGGACACCTTTGATACCATAAAGTAGAGGTACAGCTCATCTCCGTCCTTGGGCAACGTTAGCAATGGCGGGTTAAACAGATATTGCTTTAACTCGTTGAATGTTGCCTAGCAATCTACCGTCCACTGGAATTAGTTTGATTTTGTTCCCCTTAGAGCCTTAAAGAATGGCTGATACTAGTCACCAGATTTTGCTAAGAAGCGGGACAAAGCTGCCACTCGTCCGGTCAGTCATTAGACATCCTTGGTGCTCCGAGGTGGAGCCATATCCTCGAGGGCATTGATCTTTTCTAGATTTGTCTCGATCCCCCATTGGAAGACGATGAAATCCAAGAATTTTTTTGAGGCCACCCCGAATACGCACTTGGCTGGATTCAACTTCATTTGATACTCGCGGAGCACTTCAAATGACCTTGCCAAATAGCGAATATGGTCGCCGGTGGTTCTGCTCTTGACGAGCATGTCGTCGACGTACACCTCCATATTGCGGCTGATCTGATTCTCAAACATTTTATTTACGAGCCGCTGGTAGGTGGCACTTGCGTTTGTTAATCTGAAGGGCATTATCTCATAGTAGTAAGTGCCGTGGTCCGTCATAAAAGAGGTATCCTCCTCGTCCTCTGAGCTCATCCTGATCTGATTATAGTCGGAGTAGGTATCCATGAAACTCGACAGCTCATATCCGGACGTCGAGTCCACCAATAGGTCGATCTTGGGTAAAGGAAAGCTGTCCTTCGGGTAGACTTTATTAACGTCGATAAAATCGACGTACATTCACCATTTTCCGTTATTCTTCTTTATCAGGACGACATTGGAGAGCCAATCAGGGAATTAGACTTCTCTGATAAAACCGACATCTAGCAGTTTCTTTACTTTCTTCTGGATGGCGACTAACTTTTCTATTGAATGATTTCTCTACTTCTACCTGACGGGCTTTCGGTTAGGATTGAGGCCCAACTTGTGGACCATCACCCCGACCGGAATCCCATACACGTCGGCGGGAGTTCATGAGAAGATGTCAACATTCCGTCATAGGAACGTGACCAGCTCATCGCGCAGTATACCAGTGAGTGAGCCGCCGATCTGCATGCACTTTTTCGGATCCTTCGAGTTCAGCGGGACCAGGTCAGTTGCCTCACCGAACTGCGCCTACTGTAAGGTTGTTTCGTCTCGATGGTCGAGTTCTTTTACCGTTCTGGTGGTGATGTTAGGAGCAATTTGGGACATGTAACATATCCGCCCAGTGGCCTGATCATCCAGCACTTCGCCCACACGTATGGCATTGGGAATTTCATTTTGAGGTGCGGTATTGAAGCGATAGCCCCGAACGCTGTTAGGCATGGTCGGCCTACTATAGCATTGTATACGGAGAGTGGGTCGACTACCAAGAAAGTAAGTGTACGACTTGCATTTTCGAGTATGTGCCTAAAGAGACTTCTAATTGGATCGTCCCTTGGACGGGCACTGGTTCGTTATCAAAGCCGTACAGCGAGTCTTCGGTAGATTTTAATCGATTCTTTTTTAAATCAAGTTTAAAAAACGCATCGAAGTAGAGTAAATCATGAAAACTTTCATTGTTAATAAATATTCGTTGCAGTTAGAACTTGACGTTACCATCCGAAACGAGTGTGAATACAATAAGGGGATCCGCTTGGGGGGAAATTACATGTGCTAGGTCGCTGTCACTAAAACTAATGACATTGTCCGTAGCGCGCTGCTTCTTCCTCCCAGGCTGCTGCGCCTTGTCGTCTGTTGAGTTCTTGGCCGGCAGGTGGTGATCATGTTGACCACTCCTACCGTAACCCAATTTTGTAAAGGGGAAGGCTTTGGTCATTCTCCGCCCATAGTGCCAGAGCTCTGGCCAGAGTCCTTAACAAACATGGTGAGATGGCTCATCCTTATCAGCTTTTCTATCTCCCACCGGAGAGTCATACAGTCCTCTGTGGAGTGGCTGAAAAATCGATAAAAATTACAATACTTCGTCGGATTTTCTCCCTCTCCCTTTTTAAGTGGTTTTGGCACTTAATAAATTTCTTCCCACGGATCTGTATGAGAACGTTCGAGTGCGTATCTATTAAGGGCGTTAGGCTAACGGGCCCGTAGCCCTTGCGCTCTGGTGGTCTGGTCCTATGGTACTTTCGGCGAGAATGGTCGCCATCGTTGAACTTCCTCTTTCCCTCTCCGGGGAACGAGTGAGGCTGTTCGGTCCATTCTGAACGTTTAACCTCGTTGGCCTCTTTCATCGCTGCGTAAGCCCGAGTGATTGATTCCGCCTCCTGAAAGGTCTGCGCATTCTTATGCGCCAGATGCTTGAAGAAATCCCTATACGTCAGTGCGGAGATGAAACTGTCTAACTTCATCTCCTCTGTGAGCTTGGGGATCCTCCTGACTTCTGCCACGAAACGAACAAGAAACCTTCGTGGATTCTCTCCTTACTTCTACTTGATGTGGGAGAGGTGCCACGGCTATTTTTCTTTTCGGTGACCGGAAGCGTATTGGACCAAAAAGTTTTTAGTCAACTTCCTAAAGCTTTCGATCGAGTTTGAAGGGAGGTGATGGAACCATATACGAGCGTCTCCCTTTAACGTGAGCGAAAAGTAGCGGCATATCGCCAGATCCTCTAATCCTTACAGACTCAGATGGGTGCAAAAATGATTAAGATGATCTGCTGGATCAGTACTCCCATCATAAGAGTCAAGGGGAAGCATCTTGAATTTGGTTGGTATTTGACGGTTCAGGATCTCCGTTGTGAAAGAAGATCTGTCCAAATCAATGGCGTGTTCATCATCCTTGAACACGCGATTTCAGATCTTTTCCTCCCTGGGATATGCTCGAATAGCGATAGCTGATCTATTGGAGTTGAGATAAGTCCTCAACTCTACTCCTTCCCTGGAGTGGCCAATAGTCGGCCGGCTACTACCTCCAGTGGATCTAATGGTCCTGGAGGCTCCTTCCTGGATCGGGTTCCTGATCTCCTCCCGAGAGTATCAAGGGTTTCTCCGTTCTGAACTTTCTTTCGTAGACATGCTTCCTGAGCGCTCCTCAAGCCCGGTTTGGCTTGGAGCGTGTGAAAATTCGGGGATCTGAGTGTAGGCCAACCTTCTTGGTTTTTTGGTTGGCTTTTTCTTCTTCTGCCCTCCTCTCCTGGAGGCTAGTGCGGGGATTACTGTGGGCGGAGCCCCAACTGTAAGTGCTCCTGTAGGGAGTAGAGTATCTGGAGCATCTTGTTGATATTTTATATATGCTCCACCATATGCTGAAAGAAAGGTGCTGGCGCCCCGTTGACCGTCCCGTTGATTATAGCACCAGCAGCGTGGTCTTGGTCAGGAGAGGTCATGTCTCTGGCAGGTTCGCTAGCCTGTACTCTTGTATTCACCATTCTGGTTAGTTTAGGTGGTGAGGAAGAGAGAGTTTTCTGAAAAAATGTGGTAGGTTTTTCGTAAGCACTTCCCACAAACGGCGCAAATGATACGTCCCCGAATCCGAGTTTCAGATAGATTCGGGTCGATTAGATTGTATGGATCCAATTCCGTTCACCGAATTTGAACCCTACACACCACTATAACAAACAGGAAGTTAGGTGTCGACGTACATATCGGCCTTTGTGGACGTTGGTCGTTTTTCTTATTGGGCCAACTCATTACGGGCATACCCATCAAATTTTATTAAAATATACATTTTTAAATAACCATATTAAAAATAAAAAAGCCCATCAATCTGACCGACTAACCCGATTTAACTTATATGGACGAACATTATATATTTCT
>JAODPA010068782.1:0-10088 GCA_025585075.1 Nepenthes mirabilis | reverse complement strand
ACAGAAGGGGGAAAAAAGCTGATATATATTTACAATATCCTTAAACATCTGATATATATTTATTTTACAAACCCTCCACTAAACTAGGCATTATATATCCTTAGACACCTTCAAAAACTTTCAAAGCATCTGAACTAAAGCTCCCCAAAGCCTCAAAAATGGGAATCAACCCATATGCTATATATTTAATGCTTACATGCACACTGATTCATCTACTTGACACATCCATGAACTGAACAAAATCAATGCAAAACACGAAGAAATTACTGATCAACATCAATATGCCCTTCTCAACTCTATCTTTACTGATCAACATCAATATGAAATTACTTTACATGCAAACTGACTCATCTCCCTATTTGAATACTTCAACAACTCCTTTACAACAATATGCCCCTTCTCAGCTCCAGTAAACAACACTGCCTCTTCCAACTCATTAACCTCATTCACCAACTGCTTTACAGCTGCTAAATCACCACATTAAGCAGCTAAATCACCACTAGCGCTGGTGCAGAAGCAGAAGTAGGTGATGGTGAGGGGGATGGAAATGCAGATGGATCTGTCGAAGGGCTTTGGCTTGGTGCATTGTGTGATCTGCCCCATTTCCAGATCTCTATCTCCAACTGTTGAACTTACAGACAATCAGTAAACTTTCCACGATAGATAATCAACAAATTGAGCAGAAAAACTAATAAATCATATGAACAAAACATCACTTTCATAATCTTTTCTTTCCAATTCCAGCTGCAAATTTTACCATTGAAATCAACCGCTTTACACAAATATCGGACTTTGATCAATCTTTGTGCAACCTATTGACTTGATGAGCTGCAATTTCAAAGACAAAGTTAGGACCCTAGCATAATAATGAGATTACATGTCAGAGGAATTGTAATAATGGCACAGCATAATGGACTCGTTACAGCATAATAATAAGCTCAATCAATTTTCTTTCGTAGGTTGTTAGTAACAGAACCAAAACGCTTGAAAAGGGCTAATTTCCTTATTAATGCCGATTATCAAATAAGGAAAAGGTTCCATTATATGGAATATTCAGCATGGCCATGAAATTTTTACTAAACAATTTCCCTCTCTGTTTCTGTCTTCTCAACCACAAAACAATACACAAACAAAACAAAATATTTTTACATCGTAAAATACTAAAACGTTAAGCCACAAAACAAAACTACCCAAAATCGAAATTTTGAGAAGAATATTACAATGCTCGACAGAGTAGGAAGAGAGAGAAGTGGAAGAACCAAAACCCTCACGGAGCCGTGGCTCTGTTTTCATAGAGCCCAAAAATGTCGGCCATTCTTTCACAGAGCCGCAGCTCTGATTTTCGGGTTCCCAAATTTGTAACTCATAGTTTTCACTGGTTTCCCCAAATTTGTAACCACAGATTCGACAACAAAAATAAAGGAAGAATTTATTTAGCGAGTTAGGAATTTTTTTTCTTGCATCGATTTCCTGGTTCTCTTCCAGCGACGGCGACGGCACTGCTTCGCTGCGGCTCGCGTTCTTCCTCTTCGGTTCACGTTCTTCCTCTTCTTTTAGTTAGGGTTTCGGCTCACAAGCTTGCAGAAGGAAGACGGAGATGGAGGGAGACAAAGAATGCGCACACTGCTCTCTCTCAGAAGCCTTTCTTCGTTCTGCTCTCTCTCTCTCTTTCTTCGTTCTGCTCTCTCTCTCTCTCTCTTCGTTCTGCGTCTGTCTGCGGCACATGGAAACCACAATGGTTAGGGTTTCCTTTGATTTGGGGGAGGTATCTCACCCGTTGAATTTAAAACAAATTCAACGGATGAGATTTTGCAATATCAAATTTCAAATAAAAAATAAAAAAACTGTGCGCGTGCGATGGATGAGATCCAACCATTTAAAAAAAAACAAAGGGTTTCTGTGATGGGGGCCGTTGGATGAGATCCAACGGCCCCCACAGTGCGGCACAGGCCCTGCGCCGCGCTCACCGTTCTGTTAGGGTTGGATATATTTGCTGCTCGACTTTGCCGCGGCCTGGTTTTCCTCCGAACATCTCGTACCTCTGAATCGCCGGTCGTCACTTCTCCGCGTTTCCGATCGAGGGCCTATCAGGTACCATTCTCTCTCTCTCTCGATAGGTTTCCGATTTCTCTCTGCTGATGAAAACACTATTGCTGAAATTGTGGTGATATGGTTTTGATAAATATGGTTTTGATAAATTGTGATGAAAACTTTATTCAGTTTTCCGCTAAATATGGTTTTGATATGATTTTTGGGATTGTGAAATCTTTCTTCTTTAGATCGTTCGTGTTAATTAGATTCATATGGAATAACAATGGGTGATTCAGTTGAAAGCGTCAAGTGTAATTCTTTTTGTGTTGCATAGATTTGGTGGTTGAATTAAACGGTGGTATTTCTCCTGAACTTCATAATGATTCTGCTTGATTTTTTCTTTTAGTGAACAACTATTGCACTCGAGTTGTCTAAAAACCTGATGGTTTGGGTGTCGACGTGCATGTGGTATTTGTATCGAGAATAATCTTATTTGTAAGTAGCTGAGTTCTGTTATACAATTTGATTTCTCGTCCCTCGTCTCTACAGTTAATTATTATTGTACACATGTCAAGAGCCCAGAGTTTAAACTTGTTAGAAAAATGAAAAAGGATGAACTTTATTGGAAGGTATTTTTGCGGGCATCAGCAGATAACGTATGTTATGATCTTTTTTCTCAGTTGTGTCTCTTTTTGGGAACCCAAAGCAGGCTGTTGGACAAATTGAGCTTATAATGTGTATTTTCTGACACATAACTCATGCTCTATACATGAAATTATCTGCAATTGCAATCTTATTATTTTATTATGATTATTTTTTTTCCTACAGACAAAATGACTTTGAATATCACATAATTCCAGATCAACGTTACTATGAATGCCATCAAATGAACCATTTGTTAGCCGAAGTGTTTATTCTTCAGTCCATTTCAACTTCCATTGTTTGCCTGTGAATTTTTAATGACGAGTGGGTGAATCTATTAACTTGTTTTCTGAAGCTTAACAGCTATGCTTCAGGAAGCAGGCATGTTTGTTGTTCCTCAGACGATTGGCAGCGTACTGTGCTGCAAATGTGGCATACCAATGTCACCAAATGCTGCAAATATGTGCGTAAAGTGTTTGCGTTCTGAAGTCGACATCACTGAAGATTTGCAGAAGCATGTCAACATTGTATTTTGCCCCGAGTGTAAAAGATACTTGCAGCCACCAAAAAGTTGGATTAAAGCCCAGCGGGAGTCCAAGGAACTCTTAACATTGTGTGTGAAGAGACTGAAGTTGAGAGAAGTTAGGTTGGTTCATGCAGAATTTATTTGGACTGAGCCTCACTCAAAGAGGATATCAGTTAGGTTGAGAGTTCAGAAAGAAGTTCTCAATGGAGCTGTTTTAGAACAATCTTATAATGTTGAATATGTGGAGCAATATAACATGTGTGAATCCTGTTCTAGGATCCAGGCTAACCCAGATCAGTGGGTGGCATCTGTCCAACTCCGGCAGCATGTACCTCACAGGAGAACTTTCTTCTATTTGGAGCAGCTTATTCTTAAGCATGATGCTGCAGCCCAAGCCATCAGGATTAAGCAGATGGATCAGGGAATCGATTTCTTTTTCTCAAATAGGAGTCATGGTGTAAAATTTGTCGAGTTTGTGTCTAAAGTTGTGCCAGTGAGGAGTCGTGATGACAAAGAACTTGTGTCCCATGACCCTAAGAGCAACAATTACAACTATAAGTACACGTTTTCTGTTGAAATTTGCCCCATTTGTCGCGAGGACCTGATCTGTCTTCCTCCAAAAGTTGCCACCAGTCTGGGAAACTTGGGTCCACTTGTGATTTGCACCAAAGTAAGCAACAACATACTGTTGTTGGATCCAAGAACGTTGAGGCATTGTTTCTTGGATGCTGACCGGTACTGGAGGTTCCCTTTCAGGTGTCTACTCTCTAGTAGGCAGCTTGTGGAATTTATTGTACTGGATATTGATAAAGTTTCTCGTGAAGTGAATGTTGCTGGGTCTAGGTATGCTTTAGCTGATGCCCAAGTGGCTAGGTTATCAGATTTTGGAAGAAATGACACAATATTCAATATCACAACGCATTTGGGCAATCTTTTGAACCCTGGGGATTACGCTTTTGGTTATGACCTCTACGGTGCTAACACTAATGACTCAGACTTGGACAAGTACAAGGGCCTTGTTCTTCCAGATGCGATCTTAATAAAGAAGAGCTATGAAGAGAAGCGTCAAAAGAAACATGGAAAGCCGCGCTCGTGGAAGCTTAAATCCCTGAATATGGAGATTGATAGCTCAACAAGAGGTAGACTTGACGAAGAGAGGATGAGCAGAGAGTATGAAGAGTTCTTGAGGGATTTGGAGGAGAACCCAGAGTTGAGATTCAATGTATCACTGTACAATAATAAGGAATATCAGCCATCAGAGGTGGCTTCTATGATCGATGGGGAGGATATTCCTTCAGTGCCTTTAGATGAGTTGCTTTGTGATCTCGAGCTTAGTGATGATTCAGCTGGGGACGATAACATGAGGGACTGATGCTTCATTTGTTTTTNTATTTTAATTAGAAATATGTCTTATTATGGTTTAGATTTCTATCCTTTAGTCCTTGTCATTACCTTAAACTATGACCCATCCCCCTTCAACAAATAAAGGAATGAGGTAAGGGTGCGTATGAGAGCTCTTAGTGATTAGTATGTAGTGTGAGATGCTCCGAGGAAATCTCATTGCTGTTCTTTGTCCTCTAAACAAACCATAATCTCCTATTCTTGCCAATGTGCTTCATTTGTTTTTTTTTTTTTTTTTTTTGGTGGTGGTGAGGGAAGTTCTATATTTACCAACTTTGAATGATAAGCATGAAAACTGCCATTGTAGTAATTCTATTATTTACATATTTTAAAGTTGCCTATATGTGATCATTACCGGATCATTTGATTTGAAAACTGCCAATGTCGTAATACTTTTAATGTTTACATATATTGTATGTTGTGTATATCGAATCCTTTCCTAATTATGTCTTATGGAACCTTGTGGATTTGGTCTCCCTTTTCACATTTTCTTGTGGAAGGAAGAAGAAATCAAGTAGTTTTGGTTTGTAATGTGGGCATTCTGTTTGGTGATTTCAGAGTATCGTATTTCCAAATAAGCAGCCTGTAAGCCAGCTTAATACGCACGTGCACACACCGCCCCCTGAACGAAAAAGGAAGAAGAAATCTGCACTGCTGTGCCTGTATTGACTCTCGTTTTCATTTACCAAATCGGTGGTTTGTGTTGAGTGATTAGAAAAAGGGGAGATTTATTCAACAAATAGAACTACTTAAATGAGCTTATTAAAATAATGCTATGTCAGGATTAGTTACTAGTTAGAATTTAATACAATTCTTTTGAGAATAGTTAAATTTTCTTTCCAAAACTACAAAATATGCGACCGAGCAACCTTAATTGCTAAATAATGCTTAAAGTCACTGTGCTTCTGCCTGTACTGGCTGTTTTCCCATTCCAAAACAGAAGGGCACCATATAGAGGTCTTGGCATGGATAAATTTTGGCTAAAGAAGATGAAATTTAGTTTTTGATCACTTAAGTATATTCTTGTAGCTTCTATAAAATGCTTATTCGAGAAAGAAAAGCACAAAATTTATAGAATTTACTGTAACCTGAAGTTTTTATTGTTTATTATTTTGTAAAAAGAACACAAAATAAAAATTTCTATTTAGATCACACAATTTTGATAGGATCCATAAAATCAATGATTCACATTACGTACTAGTCTAAAAGGATTTATCATGCTCATAAGCTTGTGGTGCACAGCGTAAACAAAATTTTCGTCTGAAAGAAACTATTATCAACTCTTCAAAAAACTGCATTTTATGAGTTTCGCTAATAAGGATATAAGATCCATGGTCATAATGCATACATTTTCTTATACATCTCACTGTTTAAAATCTCTGAATCTGACATAACGGAAACCGACCCGGACTTTGATCTGCTTCCAAGTGAGGATTTCCTAAGGCTTCTCCTATTTTTGGCCTCTATACGATGCTGAATTACCCAATAGCACATTGTGCCTAAAGTCGTAGCCATAATTGTTGTTCCTATGATGGACACTTCGATTGCCAACCATCTTTCACGTTTACCCACCACGATGAATGTCAGCGCTAAGAATGCCACAGAGATTAGCACACAAGCCAACCACATAAGCTTGTTTATGATCGCCATCATCTGCTTCTTCGCCTTACTCTCTACAACTACAACTGAGGTTTGAACCACCACAACTGCAAGAGAAATGAATAGGGCAACGGAATCAAAGACAAAGAATATCAAAAAAGGGGCCTGCTGAGCAATGTTTGCTTCTCCTAGGGAGAGTCCAGGAGGGACATCGTCCGGGTCATCGACATACTGGCCTGGGACAGTGAAGATAGCTGCAAAGGCAACAGTGGCGATAAGGACAGCAACGACAGTGGTGGAGTTGATTGCGTTGTTAAGGCCTTCCACGTGCATTTTGTTAAGGCGTTTTGCGATGCCCTGCACTCGTTTTCTTGTTTGCCGGGTGTGCTCAAGCTGATAGTGGACTTCATGCTTTATGTCACTGACGGTTTGCTTTAACTCTCTAACTTCGCCGGTTGCTTGTGGCTTGATGACTTTGGCACTCTGAACCCCATGCTCCTGAAGGACAGCTGCAATATCCGGATGGTGAGTTTTCTCAGCTGTGTCAAGGGCAGTTTCCTTAGCCCTGTTAATGGCCGATGTATCAGTTTCCCTTTGGGCTAGCAGTCGTATAACAATCTGCATGAAGAGCGGGTTATATCAGCTTGCACATTTGGAAAATGTATAGTTTGATTAGCACATTTGAAGTGCTATACATGCCATTATTGAAAAGGAAACTACGGTAGCCACATTGACACAACTGCATTAGAATTGGTCAATCAGCATTTGCTACAGCAAATCAAAGGAAGATAAAACTACTTTTTGGAAGACAAAAGTAGTACCAAATATGCAGCAACGATCGATATATTTTGGAAGCAGCTATGAGGTCAGTTTTCTCATATACGGTGGGAATGTGAATTGGCAAAATACGTTATTCCAAAACTAGTCTTGAAGATACAGGGTATCTTTTGATCTTTTGGCCTTTATATTGAAATTTCTGCCAATTCATTAGGCATCAATAATAGAACATTTCAACGGTGTGAATCAAGAAATTCATAAATAATCCACCCTATGATGTTCAATACTCAGAATTCCAAATGCATCCTACCAAGCAAGGTCTTAATGCCAATTATAATAAAATAGCCATGGAGAACACATTCTGCATAAGAACAGTAAAATAAAAGTGAGTGCATTATTGATAACTCCCACTATAACAGTAAAAGCAAGACATGTAGACGGATCGATTCATCAAATTTTTATTGAAATATAATCCACACAAAGAAAAGCTTTTGCCATTCGTTGGTTATTATACAATGAAATGGAATTAAGAATCATTCCATTAAATGAATTACAAAAATCAGGCGCAATAGTTCTTATGTTCAAGTCATATAATCTAGTATTTTACCAACAAAATTATCCTTTACCAACTTTACTCAGTTTTCTAGCCATGAGACATGGAATATGAGAAAAAAATATGTTAGGAAATGAAACTAATACAACTAAGAGAGAATTTTGGAGATCTGACTAAAGAGGGATTGAAGGGCCTACAGTGAGAAAGTTTTAATAATCTAAGTCGTATTTGATTAATCACTATCCTAACAGAATCATCCTATCGTAAGAAACACTCATGGTTTGACTGTTCAAAATGATAGCAAGAAGTAAGGCTTTTAAGGACTGAAATAGAATGACAAACAAATTACTTTCTTTAAGATTTGAGAGTCTTAAGATGCTAAATTTCGAGAGTTCCACAACTATATGAATAACATTTGCCAAATACAGTCCTAGTATGTGTAACAAGCACTTCAGTTAAACGAAAACACTCCCCAACCAAACAATAAATTAATAATGCGTTCCACCCATTCGGTATTCAAGAAATTTCATTAATTCATTCACAGGATTACACACTGACACGAATAGATCTTCATACAAAGAAAGAAAGAAAGAAACTTACCTGGGCCCTGCCCTTTCTAGATGCTACGTGCAGTGGTGTGTTGCCCTTTGTATCAGCCATGTTAACTGAAGAGGGATCTGCCTTAATCAGCTCGTCCACTACTTCAAGATTTTGACCCTTCACTGCCATGTGAAGGGCAGTCTGGCCCTTCTTATCAGCTCTCGTTGTCATTCCACTATCCTTCTCTATAAGCGCTTTCACCACCTCCAAATGACCGTTTCTTGCTGCGGCATGCAAGGCAGTTTTTCCGTTACTCCTAGCTATAGCGGCTAGCCCACTGCCTGACTCCAAGAGAAAATTCACCACCTCTATGTGCCCTTGGGTTGCAGCCGTCTGCAAAGCCGTTGTGTTCAACACGTCATAAGTCATGGAGAGATCCGGATGAGCCTCCACTAGAACTTTCAGTATCTCTGTCACAATTTCAATAACAGAAAAGAAAAAAAACAAGAAACTCAATCACCCTTTTTATTTTTAACAGGCATTAATTACTTAGAAAGAGAGAATTCGGTTTTCAAACATACCCAAATTCCCTTGTTTGGCAGCAATATGAAAAGCATCGAACCCATTTCTGGCCTTGATGCTGGCAGCTACCGGATCGTAATACTTCATCATCTCTCTGATTACATCTACTTGCCCAAATTCTGCAGCCACATAGAGAGCCGTTTCCCCTGACTGGTTTTGCTTTGCTAGCAATCCCTTCAATTCCTCCCCTTCAGTGCCACTAAGTATATCTGCCACAGTGCTTAACTTTCCAGATCTAGCTGCGGCATGGAGTGGGGTATCATCACGCTTCCCTGTCAATTGCTTTGCCATCTTCTTCTGGGGCACGCTGGCCTGTCCCAGCGGTGCCGCTGCCTCCATTTCAATTCAACGACGCCCAGTCTACTTTGCCAGTTACTTGCTCAATAATTTAGAAACTCCCTCTTGTCTTCTTCCCCTCAAAACAATCAAAACATATTTAAATTTCACTACTCCTAAAAACAATCAATCACCAAACTCAATAGCTCTTTCTTTCCCTATAAACCAGAGGGGGAAACGAGTTCTCTTTCGTTACAAACCGTTGTCCTGTTAAACAAAGTTGGTCTCAGCTTCAATTTGGCACAAAACAAACTCATCGTTCTTCAAACACGGCCTTAATCTCAATTTATCACATTGAAAACGATTCTAATTTCCGACAAATTCATCACAGAGGGGTAACGGATGCTTTAGCATTTTCAATTTATTCCGTGAATCAAAATAAGAAGATCGAATTTCAATAGGAAAATAGAGAGGGAGAGAGATGGGGGGTTACCTGGGCTTGAAAAAACAGCTATCTTTGTTCTCTTCCATGTAATACCAAAGCAGCCATTAATTTAGAAGGCGTATCTTAGAGAATTCAGAGGCTGTCTATAAATGAAACAAGCTTTTTCCTAATGGGCTCTTGCTATTAGAGAAACATGAACCTTTAGCTGCAGCTATTATTCATAAATTTGTTGACATAGGAAAAGGAAGAAAACAACGATAGGGTGGAGAGGGAGAGAGAGAGAGGGAGGGAGGGCCGCACATGGAAGCGACAAAACTTTCTAATGCCATAAATCTAAATCGCAACTGTCGCTATAAAATGAACCAATTCAACCAATATAGATTAGCCCTTTCGTTTAAAGCAAGATTCACGATCACAAATCAGAGAGAGAGAGAGGGGGGGGGGAGGAAGGCTTGCTAAGTGCCAAAGCAAGCAAGCAGTGGTGGTGGGTAATGAAACAAAGGCAATGCCAGAACCACGCGCGTTAATGGCATGCTTTCGCATGACAGAATGTAATATATAATTATCAGTATGTTTGCATCACAAATTCTGGAGATTTTCCTTTGACGTACCTGTCGACCATGAAAGAGAATAACTCTCAACTTCAATTCGGTAAAGAAAATCTCAGATTGAGTTGGAAAGGAGGAAAAAAAAAAGTGTACTGCCCCCCTCCCCCC
>JAODPA010068781.1:0-32541 GCA_025585075.1 Nepenthes mirabilis | reverse complement strand
TATATATTGATATCATTTAAAGGGAATTAAAACCCCTTATTTATAACAAGACGCATGTGTGGTCTAGCCGTGCAGCGGCTCCTTTCCATGCAAAAGGACTCAGGTTGGAGTCCCTCTGCCGTAATTTTTCAGCCAATTTCTAATTTTGCTACAGTATATTTTTTCAGCCAAATGTTTAAAAGGAATTCAAATCCTTTATAATTAACCAAACGCGCGCTCAGTGAAGTGGCAACGCACGCCGTTTCCATGCAGAAGGTTCGGGTTCAAGTCCCACTGTCGCACGTGCATGATGGGTTTTCAGCCAATTTTCAGAATGCTACAGTAGTGGGCCTGGCGTCGCGTGTGGGCCGCATACATGTGGGCCGCCTCGTCATCGGCCCAGGGCAGACGCGCAGATAACACCTGCAGACGCGGGATTTGGGTTGCGCACAGAATGGCCCAAATCCTTTATCTTTTTTTTAATACAAACACTGTAGTAGAACGACGCCGTTTAGGTCGTCTTCAATCTCCAGTCGGGTTTGCCCAAACCCGAATTGACCCGATTTTTTACCCGGTTGAAACTCCTCCATTTTTATACCAAAATTGATGAAAAATATATGAAAATGTCAGAAATCAAATTTTTCAATGATTTCCGGCATTCGTTTTCACCGAATTACTACAAAAATGAAAACTTTAATAATTTTTAAAAATAAAAAAAAATTAGAAAAATACAGAACGGCAGAGGCACGAAACCTCTCTGATACCAAATGTTAGCAATTTATGTGGCATAAACAACCACGAAAGGGGAATAAATGATCGCGTACTAACTTTCCGCCATTAAGCTGCACTGTTTTCAGGTTCTGAATTTTGGATGATTTTGAGCTTCTGAACACTCCTCCTCTCTTCTAGATGGTGTATTACAGAGAATTGGTATCGGAGACAAAACCAATTTACATTACTTATAAGGCAAAACTATCAATTGGCTTCACCGAATACGCGCGAACGAAACGGAAGGAGAATAATGGGGCACAATAATAGGAGAGTTATCAGTATTTAAATAGACCACTAATACTTCAGCAATTGGATGAATTGAAGGAACGGGTGTAGGAATTAAACGGTCGATGTTATGGATGAAGAGCTGAAGCGTCCGAAGCGTTTCTACAGATCTTCCATCTGTGACAGGGCACAGGTTGTTGGTTGGCCTCCTATAAGATCGTTTAGAATTAAAAAACATTCTCTGGCTACGACTTTAAAGAACAATGATGAAGTTGATGGAAATCCAGGTGCTGCTCCTCTGTTCATCAAGGTCAGCGTGGATGGTGCTCCTCCCCCAAGAAAAGTGGACCTAAGAATTTATTCTACATTCCAAGAACTTTCCTCTGCTCTAGAGAAGATGTTCAGCTGCTTCCCATTAGGTAAGCTTTGTTGATGCTCACCTTAATAATCATACTAGTGACCAAGATAAGGAGTTTGATATGTTGGGGGAAACAGACTATGATATTTTGATAATTGGAAGGTAAATATGTTGCTATAGAAAAAGATTACTAAACAATTTTTTTTTTTTCTGGTCAATGTGCGTTCCATGAGGTTCCTGGGAGGGAAACCACGAGTGAGAGCAAATTGAAGGATCTGAATATGTGCTTGCGTATGAGGATAAGGATTGTGACTGGATGCTTGTGGGAGATGTTTCATGGGAGTAGGATTTTATGCATTCTATTCAGAATATTTTGTGACGTGAGTAATTCACATCCTAGTCATATGGATACAGCTAATGGTGAACAATTTAAGAGATTTTTGGATTGATTAAGTGTTCTAATCAATGAAATATTTATCAATTTGACTGCAAACATAAAGTGAATGTTGACGTCTGAGATTTCATCCATTACATTTCTTGGAAGGAAATATGTTGTTACATTTGACAAAATCATGTTCACTAATTTCGTGGTCACTGGCATCAAAAGCGTGCTCGGCACATTCACCCTTTCACCTAACAATGGGTTGCATTTATTGAAATTTTGGTTAGGCTCAGGGAGATCATTAGAGTATTATATGATTTTCATTGACTTGATTTCATTATGTTTTGTCGATATTGTTGATGTGATATTCATAGTAATTGTTTTTTCTGAGTATTTGTAATCTTGTCTACATATAATGTTACACTGCATAGCATACTGAACAGAATACATGGAGGTTTTTGTTGCATGCATCTTAAAATGGAATAAAAGATGCAATTCCCCAATTTGATCGCTGGAAGTTAATTAGGCCAAATTTGATATCCTAGGTTCAAATCTTATTCATAGAACGACCTTTTCTCTGCCGAGAGAAATCACAACACTTGATTGTGTGGCTAAGTAGGCTTCGCTGGAGAGAGGTTTGAGAAAAATAACCGTAGTCAAGCATTAGCAAAAGCTTGAGTCGATGTCTCACAACGCAATAAAAACCGAGTTTTTCATTTGGGCTATAAGAACTCTAGCTCTTAGCTGCATGCTTGTCAATGAAGTTTTGATGCAGTGGATGACCGTAGGAAAAGAGGGCATCCGACTTTCTCACTCGAATGACACAGTAAGAAATGAGAAAGAGGAAGAAAACTGAACACCAGCAATTTTACGTGGAAAACCCTTATCAACTAAGGAAAAAACCACGGGACGATCTGTCTACAAAACTAATTCCACTATATGTGAGATTTGGGAGCAGTTTTCTTAGTTATACAAGCAGAAGAGAATAGAAAACGAAGAACAGAGTACAAGCAAAACACACTACGGTTGCTTACAAAAATTTCGCTCTCCTCTCTTCATAGTTTTTCTCTCTTTCTTTTCACCTCACAAGCTTTCTCACTTGCGTATACCTCAAGTAAGTCACAATACTTGCTTTTAATTATTTTGATCTTCATACCAGAAATCAGGGGTAATATTTTATACACAAGGATAGGATCTGTCCTTTCCAACAATATAAATATGCCCTGTCCAAAATTGGCTCCTGCATAACCGTCTGAGATCACATATCTCCAGAGGATCTTCTGAGCTAGCGCCGTTCTGGATTTCTTGGTGGGCGGCCAACGATTCTCCGTCTGCATTTTCCATAAGACTGGTCAACTCCCTTGTTGACCGTCCATAAAGAATCCGATCAACTTTGTTGACCAGAACGTTGACCGGAATGTTGACCAAAATTTCTTCCACTTATTCTGAACAAATAACACATTTTTGCTCCGCACAAGTCCTCCATCCAGCAAGACTTCCACACGGGCGTGATTTCCACCAAATTTTGCCTCACGACCGTGAGGAAGTTAATTCCGTTAGCCCGGCTATCTTGCAGCATGCCTCATTCTTCCCTTTCGGTAGAATCTTAGTCATCATGTCTGTCCTGTTCTCTTCAGTGCTAACCTTATCCAGTGACAGTAGACCATCTTCAAGTATA
The DNA here is from genome assembly GCA_025585075.1 of Nepenthes mirabilis. Classification (NCBI taxonomy): domain Eukaryota; kingdom Viridiplantae; phylum Streptophyta; class Magnoliopsida; order Caryophyllales; family Nepenthaceae; genus Nepenthes; species Nepenthes mirabilis. The sequence goes on along the minus strand of JAODPA010068781.1, from coordinate 29,148 downwards.
TCTTTTACCCAGTGATATCACACATCAATGTGCTTTGATCTGGAATAAAGCGACGAGTTCTTACATAGATGAATGGCACTCTGGCTATCACAGAGTACCACATATCTTTCTTATTTAATACCCACTTCTTGAACAAACTCCTTCATCCATAACATTTCCTTACAAGCTTCCGTCATAGCGATATACTCGGTTTCAGTGGTGGATAGGGCACGCACTTCTGCAGTTTGGACTGTCAAGAGACTGCACCCCTGGCAAATTTCACCAATTAACCTGAGGTAGATTTGCGCGAGTCTATGTCGCCGGCCATATCAGTGTCTGAGTAGCCCACTAATTGGGGCTTATCCTTTCCAAGACACAGGCACCTTTTGGAAATCCCCTGAATATATCTCATGATCCACTTAACTGCGGACCAATATTTCTTCCATGGATTGGATAGAAACCGGCTAACTATCCAACGACATGAGCTATGTCAGGTCCAGTGCACACCAAGGCATACATTAGGCTTCCCACAGCTGAGGAGTAGGATACAGCTCTCATGTATTTCTTCTCGTCATCTAAGGACGGACATTGGCAAGCGCTTAACTTATGGTAGTTTGTCAATGGTGTGCTCACAGGTTTTGACTTATCCATATTGAATCGTTGGAGTACCTTCTTAATATAGCTTTCTTGTGACAGTTACAATTTTCATGCCTTTCGATCGAGTATAATTCTGACTCTTAGAATTTGCTTCGTCGATCTAAGGTCCTTCATAGCAAATGACCGCACAAGTTGCTCTTTCAACTCCTTTATCCGAGTACCGTTGCGTCCAACGATCAACATGTCATTCACGTATAGGAGAAAGATGATAAAATCATCATCAGAAAACCTCTGTACAAATACGCATTAATCACGAGTAGTCTGCCAGTACCCTTGATGGGCTATAACCGACTCGAACTTCTTGTACCACTGTCGAGGAGCTTGCTTCAGAGTATACAGGCTTTTTCTCAGATGGCAGACAAGTTGTTCCTTTTCCTTAACCTCAAACCCTTTTGGTTGTTCCATGTAAATTTTTTCTTCAAGCTCACCATGGAGGAAAACCGTTCGGACATCCATTTGCTCTACTTCAAGGTCCTGCACAGCCGCCAAACCCAGCACGACTCGTATGGAGGATATCTTTACTATTTGACCAAAGATCTCATCAAAATCAATTCTCTTCCATTGACCGAAACCTTTCACCACCAGCTGTGCCTTGTATCTAGACTCCTTGGTATTTTTGTCTGTTTTCAACCAAAAGACCCATTTATTCTTTAATGCCTTCTTCCCCTTAAGAAGCTTAATTAGGTCGAAAGTTTATTTCTCATGAAGAGAACTCATCTCATCCTTCATGACTTCTACCCATTTCTCCTTACTTTCGTCCTTCATAGCCTCTTCATAGTCCTTAGGCTCTCCGACATCAGTTAACATGACGTATTCGTTGGGCGACAGACGGATAGACGGTCGTCCGTTACGTGAGGATCATCTGACAGAAATATTCCTGCCCGGTTGAGGGATGACTCCATCTATGGTGTTATTCGGTGCCATAATCTCCTCTTCATTATCCTCAACCATCTTAGGGCCATGATACTCTCTTTTCAATGATGCCGAACGGACTACTTCAATACTTTGTCCGTTTGCTCATCATCACACTTGGCCTTCCTACCAACATCTTCAATCGTCTCATTTTCAGCGAAAGTTACGTCTCTTGACCGGACGAGTCTTCTAGTAGTTGGATCATAGAACCGGTAGCCCAGCTCATCCTCCCCATAGCTCAGAAATACACACTGTATAGTCTTTGACTCTAGCTTTGTCCTTTCGTCTCTCGAGACATGTACGAATGCTTTATACCTAAATATCCGCAAATGATCTTAGGACAGCTCTTTGCTCGTCCATATATTTTCCGGCATTTTACCCATCAAAGGCTTACTGGGCGACCTATTTATGATGTAGGCTACCGTCCTAAGTGCTTTAGCCCAGAAGGATGCAAAAAATTTGGCTTCCGAAAACATGCAACGTACTCTCTCCAGAAGTGTACGATTCATCTGTTCTGCCACTCCATTCAATTGTGGCGTCTTTGACGGTGTATTCTGATGCTTGATACCACGTGATCGGCAATAGGCATCAAAAGGTCCTAAGTATTCACCGTCGTTGTCGCTCCGGACAACCTTCAGTTTCTTCCCCGTCTAACGCTCCACAAGAGCATAAAATTGCTCCAATGTATCAAGAACTTGGTCCTTGGTTTTCAGTGGGTAAACCCACAACTTTCTGGAACGGTCGTCAATGAAAGAAACAAAATATTAGGCTCCACCAATCGACCTTTCTTTGAATGGTTTACACACATCTGTGTGTATGAGATCTAGCACTTTTACCTTTGGGGTGGACTGGTCTCCATGAAACAAGACTCTCCTCTGTTTCCCGGCCAAGCAATGAGGACACATTTTTGGTCCGTTCTCCTTTATTCCATTGATCAAGCCCTTCCTGACTAGATGAGACAGACCCCTTTCACTCATGTGGCCCAACCTTTTGTGCCACAGATCCTCTGCCTCCTTGCAAATTGTAACGTTTACGTCTTCGGCTACTGTAGAGGCCATCATTACATATAAGCCGGAACTCTTTTTCCCTCTTGTTATAACAAGAGATCCTTTGGTCAGTTTCCATTCACCTTCACAGAAGGTATTGTAGAAACCTTTATCATCCAGTCAATTGGCTGAGATGACATTTAGCCGAATATTAGGGACATGACGTGTATCCTTTAACGTCAGTTTTGTCCCGTTGTTTGTGACCAAGGCAACATCTCCCCTGCCTACCACCGGAGATGTTCCTTCACTGCCCATCCTAATCATTCCAAAGTCTCCTGGAGTATAAGATATAAATAATCTCCTTCTGGATGTAGCATGTAAAGTAGCACCAGAATCAATTACCCAGCCAGGCTCCTCATCCGTCAGATTTATCACGTCCCCTTCACATGTCAACAGGAGATCGCCTCCTGTGACTATTGAGATGGAGGACGTTTCCTCTCCACGTCCCTTATCGCCTTTTTCCTTTTTTGTATTTTTTTGCTTCCACTTGAAGCAATGCTTCTTAATATGACCCTTCTTGCCACAGTGATTGTACTCAAAGTTTTGGTACCATGGCCGTGATTTGCTGTGACCTTTTTCTCCTGATTTCTGGCTACGACCTCTACTTCTTCCCCTAGATTCGGTCACTAGTACCTCAGAATGAGAGGATGACGAGGTTCCTTGTGACTGTCTTGACTCGTTTATAAGCAAAGAGACAATAACCTATCCAACCTTAAAGTATCCTTTCCAAACAGTAGTGTTATGACGATATGATCATATGTGGCTGGCAGAGAGGCCAGTAGAACTAACGCCTTATCCTCCTCCTTGATTTCTTCATCAAGAGCAGACATCTGCGTCAATATCCGGTTAAACTCGTCCAAATATTTCTCAAAACTCCCTCCTTACAACAATCGTAAGCCACAAAACTGTTTCTTTACGTGTAATCTGGTTGTCAAAGACTTAGACTTATAATGGCTCTCCAACTTCTCCCAGACCTCGCCGGATCAGTCAAACCAAGAACCTCTTTGAGAGTGTTGTCCGCCAGGCACAGCTTGATGATACAGTTTGTAAGATCTCTTTTATCTTGTCATTCATCATCGGTCAGATTTATGGGCTTTTCTTTCTTCTTCTTCAACGCCTTCACCGTCCCTTCTCTAGTTAGGATATTCTTCACCTTCTCTTGCAAGAGAATGAAGTTACCCTAGTCGTTGAACTGCTCAATGCTGAACGACAGATTCTTCGACGATGATGACGCCATTTAGATAGAGTTTGGAACCTGACTCTGATACCACTTGTTGGGAAAGAGGGCATCTGACTTTCCCATTCGAATGACACAGTAAGAAATGAGAAAGAAGAAGAAAACCGAACACCAGCAATTTTACGTAGAAAACCCTTATCAACCAAGGGAAAAACAACGAGACGATCTGTCCACAAAACTAATTCCACTATATGTGAGATTTGAGAGCAGTTTCCCTCGTTACACAGGCAGAAGAGAATAGAAAATGAAGAACAGAGTACAAGCAAAACACACTACGGTTGCTTACAAAAATTTCGCTCTCCTCTCTTCACAATTTTTCTCTCTTTCTCTTCGCCTCACAAGCTTTCTCACATGTGTACACCTCAAGCAAGTCACAATACATGCTTTTAATTATTTTGATCTTCATACCAGAAATCAAGGGCAATATTCCATACACAAGGATAAGATCTATCCTTTCCAACAATATGAATATGCCCTGTCCAAAATTGGCTCCTATATAACCATCTGAGATCACATATCTCCAGAGGATCTTCTGAGTTGGCGCCGTTCTGGATTTCCTGGCGGGCGGCCAACGATTCTCCGTCCGCGTTTTCCATAAGACCGGTCAACACCCTTGTTGACCGTCCATAAAGAATCCGGTCAACTTTGTTGACCGGAATATTAATCGGAATTTCTTCCACTTATTCTGAACAAATAACACATTTTTGCTCCGCGCAAGTCCTCCGTCCAATAAGACTTCCACACGGGTGTGATTTCCAACAATGATAATGAAGAACAAAATATGATTGGTTGGTAAATTTGATGGTTGAGAAGGATGATGGGCTGTAGGATATTTTGGATTGCGCTTGTGAAGAAGATTGAATGCTTGTTACATAAACCATGGCTATATCAATTGAGTTATATAGAAGAAGGATATAAAATGACATTCCTAAATAGTTGTGCTATGGGATACAAGTCAAGGTAGCAATCAGAGAATAGGTTGAACATATTCTAAGTAATGCTCCAAATAAAATTCATGGCCGGGTTTAAAGTGCCATTCTGGTTTGCTTTTCTGAAGCCACAAGGCCTACTTGTTAAATTCATGCATTTTTTGGAAAGTATAACTTATATTCCCTGTGAAATGATAATATTCCCTTGTATCCAACATTAAACCGTTATCTAATATGGTTTTCACGAAGGGAAGATTGAAACTTAAAGTTATAGAACTGCTTCAATTTGACAAAGGGAGAGTAGAGATGGCAGGATATGTGAAAATGCTTAAGGAGCAATCCCTGCATATTTCATTATTTCCATATTCCACTCCAGCCTGCCCCTTCTATTTCTTAATCATGGAAGGATTTGATACGGCCTTTTTTCATGGGTTTTAGCACTCGACCAAGTTGATCGATGTGTGGTGCAATAATTACAATACTTCAATAAATCTTGTATTTTCTGACTTTTGCATTATGCCTAAAGAAGTAGACCAATCTAGACAATATCATCTGGATACTGCCTATAAAAGGAGATCAGAAAACCTCAGAGTGCTCAAGGGAAAAGGGAAGATGAAGATGGAGTGAGATCTGGTAAGGAAAATACATTAAAAAAAATGTGTCTTAGGGGGTGGATTATATGTAAAATATGACTTCAATAAAATATCTATTAGGAAATTAATTGCAGGGATTCCCAGAAAATTCTGCAGTGACAAATCTGGCTTCTTTCCTGCTTTTCATCCCGTGCTTGCCACTTGCTAATCTGTAGTCTTGTTGCGAGTCTCACATCGGACAAGTAACTTCACAAGGGCTGCTTTATAAGTTAGGGGATTCTCTTCTCCTCCTCCCCCAAATTTTAAGAGTTCGCGCCAAAAGATACTCATAAAGACAGGGTTCCAATCTGAAATGATATCAGTTGGAGGCCCGTGTAGTCGACAAATTTCTCCTTCCTCAAGATGCATCTTTGGGGGAGGCTCGGGCTCCAACAACATGTTCTTTCAATAATAGTGCTTTCATTGAGACTGGCTTCGACCTGAAAATGGCTGCTTGTGGAGGGTTCTGATCGGAAAGGATTACCTGCGGAGTGGCTGATTTACTACCGGTGCACCAAGGCGGTGCGATGCGTCGCATAGTGAAAACTGTCAAGTGAAGTGCCGCAGAGTTTAACCGCCGAGGTCTACGACTGTCGAAGGGGCTAGAATGTTGCAAGTCCAACATTGGGGAAGCAACTCCACAATGGCAACCTTATAAGTTGGGGGGATTCTCCTCCGTTAGGGTGTACCTTTTGGGGGAGGCTCGAGCCCTAACTGCTTGAGCCCTAATGGTTTGTGCTCGCAATAATTCTTTTCCTCCATTTGTTCAACAACCGAACATGGTACATTTCGGAAGAAATTCCCACCGCACTAGCATTTTTTCTTCCTGCTCAAAATCTATATAACTTTGCTGCTGGAGATGCATCACATTTGTTAGGATAATTAAGACAGGCTCAAGCGTGATTAGTGACAATCTAGCACTTATTCATTTCTAGCCTTTCAATATCTGTTTTAATATGTGGCCAGGCGGCAATGATGGCACAGTTTATATGCATATGCCACATTTCTTATGACATTGTCATATTTTAGGTATTCCTACGAGGATAGCTAACTTGTGCATTTAGTCATATGTTGGATTTAGTTTATAATAACATTAATGGGTGCTGTCAAAGATGCAGCCTGTTTAATTCACTGTGAGGGCTCCCATGAATAAACTGCAGTACAACAAATGAAGGCAAGGGTTTCCGAGCAAATAAATGCACCAAGGATGATGGGAATTTTCCACACACTACCCATGTGCACTTGACTTCTCAGGCTTTTCAGCCTCCGAGGTTCATCCAAAGAGTTCATTAAATACAGCTCCAAGAAGGTGAATGGCAGATTTGAAGTTCCTTTTTTCTATGTTAGCCCAGGCTTCATTGAGTATCTTAGTTCATCACTTGATGAGTGATTTTCAACCCTTTGGTAAGTAATTTTTTAAGTAAGCTATCAGAGTATGATGATCCTTTATCAATGAGTGATTCTCTACATTTGGGTGATTAATTTCTTAAATAGACTATGCAAAAAATGAGTAATTTTTTCTTTTTTGTCAGACAGGTGATTCCATAAATTTTATCTTCTATAATATGAAGTTATGCAATCCTTTTTTTTTCGTATTATTTAAACTTTATATTGCATCAAAAATAAATGACGTTTTTCAAAACATAGAAAACAAAAAATGCCATTTTTATGTGAACTAGATGACTTTGACAACCTTGGAAGTACAAGGAAAGCACCATCACCTAGTTCATCTTTTTGGAATATTTGTGCAAGCAAGTATATGAGTACAGGCTGAGCCATGATTTGGAGCTATTACTCTAATTCACTTGGCATCAAATAGAGAGCAGAATTTTTCAGGCAGGTCATGCAACTTTTTCTTCTAAATTAATGCCTGATGGGATTCTTGTCTCTTGTGCAGATTATATAATCAATTTTTGTTGTGGACTACCTAGTGTATCTATTGCATCCTTCATGAAGGCTCTGTTTAGTCGGACAGAACATTTTTCAAGAAAACACCTCCTGAAATCAGTTTCCATTATTTGGTTGTGAGGGAAATATTTTCCAGAGGAGCAAAACATTCTGTTAACGATGATGGAAGTCATTTTCCACCACAACGTTTTAGCATTATGCTATTATGCAAAAGATAAAACTTGATCCTTTCCTATATTAAACATAGTTTCATCACACTCATAATAGAATTTTAACTGTAGAAATAGCCATAACAACAATCTCATTTTAATTCATTACCCTGTTCTTTAAAATATGATATAATATGTGTTGATTCAAGGAGTTTTGTGCTCGTCTTTATTGTCTATTTTAAATTCACTAGAAATGAGAAGTTTCGTTGGAATTAAATTCTTGGGATCTGAATTCTATAGAAGTATCAGTTGTGGTGTTTGGTGAAAATGCTTGAATTTTGACATGGTTCATGGAATCTCCCTTTCCTCTCTCTTCCTCCTCACTTTTGTCTCTAACTTGCAATATAGTTGATGTTGTAATGTTATATCAATGGTTAAATGTAATTCTCATTACAATGACCAAATTAACCAAGCACTATAAATGACAGATTTCGATGGAATTCGCCTAGTACATAGCCCCAGTTTCACCATAGCAAATGAGCCCTTGGTTGAAAACCTTTCTTATGACACCTGCATTTTTTTTTTCCCTTTCGGAAGATTAAAACTCATTTCACTTGTACTTTAAAACCATATTAAACATTTCAGTAATTATCATAAAATATGAACCGGAGAAAGGAAATCTTTTCTTCCAATGGAAGATCCTCTCCAATGGAAACCTCTTCCACAGAAAAATGTTTTACATCCAACTAAATCGGAGTCCGAATGAGTAAAGGTTGTGGTTGTCACTGACAGTGCCATTTTCGTAGCTCTGTCACCTTTCTCTGAAAATTTGATTTGAAGCTTCATAATTGATCTTGCATTAGAAGATCTCTTTGCCTTTTGACGTGCGACATTGTTATGGTTTACTCGTTTTTTCTGTCCTGATTTTAGTTGTTTTGCTGGCCAAAGTAGTCCATTGAATATTTCTTTATGCATTTTTTTTCTGTTATGAGATAAATTCTAGTTCTTGTGCCTTGCTACTCACTCTGACTTCGTTCTACTACCGGATGTGTTGGGATCACTCCCATGTGAAAATATACCAGAGTGGAAAACACCGGATTGAAAAATGCCGGAGTGGAAAACGCCAGAGTGGAAAATGCCAGAGTGGAATTTGGTATGGAGTGAAATTCTGGAGTGGCATTTGCCAAAATGATCTTTTCTGGAATGCTTTTTCCGGAATACTTTTTTCGGAATGGATTTTCGAATTGGAAATTGACCGAAATGGATATTGGTCGGAATGGCTGGAACTTCCAGAATGAATGAAATTTCTAGAATGGTTGGGAATTCCAGATTACAGAAGGCTAGAATGGATGAAGGTCAGAATGGAATGGCCAGGAATGAAATTGGCCGGTATGGATTTTTTGGAATAAAAATTTTGAAATGCAGTTAGCCAGCTTGAAGTATCATGGTTCAAGAACTCTAAAGCAAAAGTCCGAAAATTTTGGTCAACGCTTGGGAACTATAATTGAAAAGTTAGTCACCTATAACATTTGTGCAATCAACTTTTTCAGAAAGGTAAGTCGACTATCAAAGCTGGCAATTGATTGGTTGAGTAGGTCAACTCCTTCAAACAAAATGACACTTAGCAAAGCAGGTTACAGAATTGGTGGTAAGTTTTGCACACACACAACCTGCCTACTAGGTAGGTGATGGCTAGGACAAATTAGTATATATATGCATGCCAGGCATGCAAGCAAAATGCGGAGAAGTGAGAAGGAGAAAAACTTAAGAGAGATCAAGGAGTAGCCAAATTTTACTTTTATATTCTTACTCTTGTTTTTGTTCTTAACTCTCCAAAGGACTTATGTAGCCAAAAAGGGGTTTCTATAACCATATTCACATAGTAAAATTTATTTATGGATTAAGTCCCGTGGTTTGTCCTTCTTATTTTAGAAGAGGATTTTTCACGTAAATATTTGGTGTGTTATTACTCTTTCTCTCACATTCTTCTATCGTGTGTGTTCATGCATATCATTCTTGTCCGACTCTAATTTGTCAAACCGGCCATTTTCTTCCCAACAAGTGGTATTAGATATTAGTTATTAGTGCCGGAATGATGGAGGTCGAAAATAGGATGATTTGTCTCAATAACACAAACTATGATACTTAGTAGAGCAAGATGTCAGATCTGTTACTTGTCAAGTTGATACATCTTTTGGTGTTTGCCACTCAAAAACCCGAGGCAAAATCGGAAGAGGACTGCTCTATTGAGAACAGGAAGGTGTGCAGTTATATACAACAGTTTATAGATGATAATGTATATAACCACATTAGGAGTGAAACAAATGCCAAAATGTTGTGGGAGAAGCTGTAGACGCTCTATGCCTCCAAAATAAGAAACAATAAGTTGTATCACTTGATAAAATTGATACAGATACGATATAAGAATGGCTCATCTGTTGCAGATCAATTGACCGAGTTTCAAGGATGTGTGGACCGATTGAATGACATGAGTGCTAAATTTGAGGATAAAGTGTTAGGCTTGTGAATCCTATCAATCCTGCCTGACTGATGGGAGGTGATTCAAATCAATATTACCAACACTGCTCCAAATGGCGTTCTAACGCTAGAGATGGCCAAAGGAGCTGTGTTGAATGAGAATATGAGACGGCGATCACAATGGACCTCCACCTCTTAGCACTCCGAGGTACTCATGACTGAGTCACGAAAGAGCAAAGGGTGCGGTCTAAAACCTGGAGAAAATGGTCGTAGCAAGTTTCAATCAAGGTTTCAAAACATAGAATGTCATTATTGTGAAAAGAAATGCTATATTAATAAATATTATTATAAATGGAAGCGTGACAATAATGGAGATGGTAAGGAGAATAAAACTGAAAAGGGACGAGGCAAGAAAAAGGCCTCGGTCTCAATTGTAACTAAGGGTGACCTCCTGTTGACCTGTGAAACGGATGATGTGATAAACCTGACCGACCATGTAAAGTACCAGTTCCTAAAATATAATAAATTCTAGTAATTAAATAGATAAAATTAAATTTGGGATAAATAAAATTGAAAAAAATAAAAAAATTAACTTAGTGCAGCAAATTGTAGGGCCAAACTTGCTGTAGGCTTGAGACCAAAAGAAGGTGCAGATTCCATAACTATTGGGCTCGGCATAGGCTCGAGTGGGCTAGAAGGCACAAGAAACAGATTATTTCAGAAAAGCCCGCACACGCTACTCACTCGAACGCAAAGGAGGCATTGAAAAACAAAATGGTCAGGCTCACTGTTCGTTCGAGCCACCTGGGCGGCGTCAATTGTTTTAGACTTGCGCTCGCCGCGCGTTTGATAAGCGCTCGAGCGTCAGTCACGTTTTTAAACCACTGACCTTATTTCAGGTTTATAAAAAAGGGGTAGGGGGGAGGGTTTTGGGGAGAACGACAAAGAAGCACGAAGATGGAGAGGAAGGAGAAGGAGAAAGAGGAAAGATGAGGGATTTGACGCCACATTCGGTTTGATGAGAGTAAGAAAATCAGTAGATCAGGTCGAGACAAGTGTACTCTAAGCTTTATTTTTCATTATTATTACTTTTTAATATCTTGACTTCGGTATTTATATTCTAAAACCCTCTCTTTCTAAGATTTACTTCGAATAATATATGTTTCTTATGATTTATTGGATAGGTTTTATATTTATACATAAATATAAAGATGTATAGTTTCGATTTCGTCATTTTGCTTATGTTTTGTGTTCAATTTGTGTCCGAAAGTTTCGCCCAAAACCCTAGTTCGAAAATAGAGTATAGGGTGTTTACAAATCTTGAGTTTTGAGATAAATTATTGATTGGTGAAATGCTAAAGCTTATTTAGACAATTTTATCAGAAAATTTTATAAAAGTTAAGCCACCTAAAATTTGTTAAAAATTTTGAATATCCTGTTCTCGGGATGTAAATAAGAAGAAATTATTTATTGAGAACTTTTGAATATCCTATCCTCGAGATGTAAATAAGGAAAAAATTATTCGTTAAGAACTTTCGAAAACATCCATGTTTTCGATGATTAGGAGCTCCAAAACTATATGGAGGCTTCGGCCCATACTTCCTCGACATGCCTTAAGAATGACCCCGTCCATGGAATGATGTGTGGTCTGCCTTCCGCGGGGTATACTTTGAACATCTTGTCCTCAAGATATAAATAATGAGAAATTATTTGTTAAGAACTTTTGAATATCCTATCCTCGAAATGTAAATAAGGAGGATAAGAACATTTGAACAAGAATTTCAGATCTTCGGATCATTTGAACTAAGAATGTTCAGATCATTTGAATAAGGATTTTGGATCTTCAGATCATTTGAACTAAGAATTTTTGGATCATTTGAATAAAAATTTTGGATCTTCAGATCATTTGAACTAAGGATCTTCGGATCATTTGAATAAGGACTTTGGATTTCAAATCATTAGAACTAAGGATCTTCGAATCATTTGAATAAGAATTTTGGATCTTCAGATCATTTGAACTAAAGATTTTTGGATCATTTAAATAAAAAATTTAGATCGTTGGATTATTTGAATAAGAACTTTTGAACACCCTACCCTCAGGATGTAAATAAGGAGGACAAGAATATTTGAATAAGAACTTTGAATAAAAACTTTAATGAAAAGCTTTGAATGAGGATTTTGAATGAGAATTTTGGATAAGGACCTTGAATGAAGAACTAAGAACTTTTGAACATAACTCCTTCAGGTTTATGCATCGATTTATATTTTTGGTCTCGTTTGCATGTATGTATGATTTTCTCAATTTCTTCTAATTTTCTTTGTCATTATATTTTGCATGTTTTATTTGATATTTGTATCTTCTTACTATTTTGGATACCTTACTGGGCAATTACTCACTCTTATTTTTAATTCCCTTCTAAATAAGTTGAAGCTTGGTAAGGACTGAAGATGTGATTAGTTAGAAGGAAGAGGCTTGTGGGCTTGAAGACCTTGAAAATTTTGATAGTTTTAAGGACTTCTGAATATGTATAATTAGTATTTTGAATGAATGTTATATATTATGATGACATAGAATGCTTTTGTGCTTTGATAAATGTATTATTTTTGCTTCCATAGGTTGATATATGGTTATAGTTACTTTTACATTGTTTTTGATATTTGGATTTGTTTTGATCCTAAATAGCATATCTCTTAGATCTAATACGATATTTTAGGAATACTGTATTCGAGTCATGGATGATATGACATTTGTTAATCTTGTGTTTTGTAATGGTGTTAAATTTTGAGATTATCGCTTGTATATCTTGAATAGGTTGTTTAATACAGGTTGTTTGTATAGATTTTGTCTATTTTTAGAGGACATTTTACCCGATTTTCTATAGAAATTGATGTGTTTAATTTTATGGGTACTGATTTTGTATATTTATTGACAAAAATTATTAGAGAAAAATAACTCATTCTGTCATAGACCACGAGTCCAGTTGGGTGGTGGATATAGGCGCCTCACTCTATGTCACATCCAGAAGGGGATTCTTCTCGTCTTACACTCCGACAGATTTTGGAGTGTTAAGAATAGAAAACGAAAAAACTTCCTGAGTTATTGGTAGAGGTGATATATCACTTGTCACCAACAATGGGACCCGATTGCTTTTAAAGGATGTTCGGCACGTTTCTGACATCCTGGTGAATATAATTTCAACCTACAGATTGGATGATGAAGGACTTTGCAGTACCTTCTGTGAAGGAGTATAAAAGGCCTCCAGCCTATATGTGGTAAAAGCATCTACCACGACCGGAGAGATTCATATGATGAGGAGTAAGGAGTCATCGGACTTATGGCATTGTCGGCTCAGTCATATGAGCGAAAATGGATTGAATAATCTGGCCTGAAAGGACCTTCTCTGAGACATTAATGAGCTCAAGCTGAAAACCTGCCCACATTGCCTAGCAAGAAAACAATGACAAGTTACGTTTCAAGGAGACTCGTTTGACAAAAAGGCCGAAGTGCTTGAGCTGATGCATACAGATGTGTGCAGTCCTTTCAAAGAAAAATCTTTTGGAGGAGCACAATACATCATATCGTTTATTGATGATTGTTCAAGGAAAGTATGGATTTACCTTTTCAAGACGAAGGATCAAGTTGCTAGCATTTTTGAGCATTTTCATGCTCTTGTAGAGAGGCAGACAGGAAAAAAATTGAAATATATCCGAAATGATAATGGTGGCGAGTATCTCAAAGCCTTTGATGCATACTGTTAGACTCATGACATCTGGCACCAAAGAACACTACTGAAGACACCACAATTAAACGGGGTGTCAGAATGCATGAATTGAACACTGATGAAGAGATTTCGAATTGTGTTGTCTGAGGCCAAGCTACCCGGTTTGTTTTGGGAGGAAGTATTAAAAACAGTGGCCTACATCATCAACAGGTTGCCAAATAGACCCTTGAGTGGCAATGTTCCTAAACAAGCATGGTCTGGTAGGAAGGTATCCTACAACTATCTTTGAGTGTTTAGATGTAGGGCCTTCATCCATATTCCAACGGATGAAATGAGCAAATTGGAGTCAAAGTTGAAGGAATGCATCTTCCTCGGCTATGAGGAAGATGAGCTTGGATACTGACTGTATGATCCCATTGAGAAAAAGTTCATTCGGTCTAGAGATGCTGTATTCTTTGAGGATGAGACCATTGTAGACATCAAAAAAAAGAAGAAGGCATTGTTTGGTGCTGGTCAGATAGACAAGATAAGTGCTGATGTTGTCCGAGCAGCAACTCTTCATAATGAGGACAATGTCCCAGGTGTGGCCAAGTGAGATGATGAAACTGTCACGGTGGCAGATGAAGATGAGGATGACTTCACTCCTCAGCTGGCCGAGGAAGTTGCTGTCTGTAGATCCTCAAGAGACCGAAGGCCCTCCGTTCGATTGTCATCTAGTGAGTATGTGTTACTCACTAATAGAGGAGAACTAAAAGTTTTAAGGAAGTCATGGAGGATGAGCACAGGGAAAAATGGTTAAAAGCTATGATGGATGAGATGTGTTCATTGCATAAAAACCATACATTCGAACTAGTTGAACTGTCGAAAGGGAAGAGAGTCCTGAAGAACAAATGGGTCTTCCGTTTGAAGACTAAGGAAGGTACCTTGCAACCAAGGTATAAGGTTAAGCCGGTGGTGAAGGGCTTCAACCAGCACAAATGGGTTGACTTTGATAAAATGTTTGCCCCAATTGTAAAAATATCCTCTATTCGGGTGGTGCTTGGTTTGGCTACTATCCTAAATTTGAAAGTTGATCAGATAGATATCGAGACAATATTCCTATATGGTGACCTTCACGAGAAAAATTATTTGAAGCAATCCAATGAATTTTAGGTCAAGGGTAAGGAACGACTAGTGTGTCGTCTAAGAAAGTACCTGTACGGATTGAAACAGCTTCTATGGCAATGGTACAATAAGTTTAAATCTGTTATGGTGGATCAAGGCTACCGGAAGACTATTTCGGATCATTGTGTCTTTGTTCAAAGGTTTTCAGAAGATAACTTCGTCATCCATCTCCTCTATGTGGACGATATCGATCGTTGAACGAAACAGTACTCGGATCAATGAGTTAAAGTAGCAACTTAGGCAGTCGTTTGCCATGAAGGACTTGGGGTCAAAAAATAGATTTTGAGTATTAGAATATTTTACGATCACAAAAATAAGAAACTGTAGCTGTCCCAAGAGAGTTATATTAAGAAAATACTTTAACGCTTTAAGACGGAGAAGTCCAAGCCAGTGAGCACCCCCTGGCCAACCACTTTAGGCCAAGTAGTGGGTAGTATCTGACCTCGGATGTTGAGAAGGCTACCATGAGAAGTGTGCCATACTCTTCAGTAATAGGGAGTTTGATATATGCTATGGTATTCATGAGGCTAGACATTGCACACGCGGTTAGTACTGTTAGCAGGTTTCTCTCAAATCCTGGGAAGGAGTATTAGTCAACTGTAAAGTGGATTCTGAGATATCTCTGGGGGACTTCTAAGATGTGTCTGTGTTTTGGAAGTGACAAGTTTCAGTTGATTGGTTACACAGATGCAGATATGGTCGGAGACGTTGACTCCCGAAAGTCCATTTCGGGATATTTGGTTAAGTTCATCGGCGGGGCAGTCTCCTAGTAATCTAAGCTGCAAAAGTACGTTGCTCTCTCTATTACAGAGGCAAAATTTATTGCAGTGACAGAAGCGAGTAAGGAGATGTTGTGGATGAAAAAGTTCATCCAAGAACTAAGCCTTAAGTAGGAGAAGTATATGCCATTTTGTGACAGTTAAAGTGATATACATCTCTACAAGAACTGCTCATTCCATTTAAGATCGAAATATATTGATATTCGATACCATTGGGGAAAGATGTTGATGAAGTACTACTAACACTGAAAAAAGTCTGGATTGAAGAAAACGGGTCAGATATGTTAACCAAAGTATTACCCAAGGGAAAGCTTGAAGTTTCTAGTGATATAGCTGATCTGATTGATTTGGTTCCCATAAGGTTATAAGAGAAAGTTTGTCGGGATCACTCCTGTGTGAGAAAATACCAAAGTAGAAAATATCATAGTGTAAAATGCCGAAGTGAAAAACGTCAGAGTAAAAAATGCTAGAGTGGGATTTGGTCTGGAGTGAAATTCTAGAGTGGCAAATGCTGGAATGATCTTTTCCAAAATGCTTTTTTTCAGAATATTTTTTAGGAATGTTTTTTCGAAATACTTTTTCGGAATGTTTTTTTTTGGAATACTTTTCTGGAATGCTTTTTTCAAAATGGATTTCTGGAATAGAAATTGACCGGAATGGTTAGAATTTTCGGAATGAATGGAATTTTCAGAATGGTTGAAAATTTCGGAATGTATAAGGCCTGAATGGAATGGACAAGAATGAAATTGGCCTGTATGAAATTTTTGGAATGAAAATTTCGGATGCAGTTGGCTAGCTTGAAATATCAAAGTCTAAGGACTCTAAAGCAAAAGTCTAAGGATTTTGGTCAACGCCTGAGAATTATAATTGAAAAGTTGGTCACCTACAATATCTGTGTAATCAGCTTTTTCATAAAGGGAAATTGTCTCTCAGAATTGACAGTTGATTGTTTAAGTAGGTCAACTCTTTCAGATAGAGTGGCGCTTAATAAAGCAGGTTACAGAGTTGATGACAGGTTGTAGAGTTGGTGACAAGTTTTGCACACACGCAACCTACCTACTAAGTAGGCGACAACCAGGACAAATTTGTATATATATGCATGCTGTGCATGCAAGCAAAATGCAGAGAAGTGAGAAGGAGAAAAATTTAAGAGAAATCAAGGAGTAGCCAGATTTTACTCTTGTATCCTTACTCTTATTTTTATTCTCAGCTCTCCAAAGGACGTAGCCAAAAAGGGGTTTCTATAACTATATTTATATAGTGAAATTTATTTGTGAACGAAGTGTCACGTCGTTTTTCCCTCTTATTTTAGAAGAGGACTTTCTACGTAAAAATTTGGTGTGTTGTTGCTCTTTCTCTCACATTACTCTATCGTGTGTGTTCGTGCGTATTATTTCTGTCCGACTCTGATTTGTCGGACCAGTCATTCTCTTCCTAGCAAGACGTTCATTGATTCATGTAAGAGGCTGAAAATATGAAGAGCTCTGATGCCATTGGCTTAAGTATGTGCTCTTCTGGTCCCCCGTCCCCTCCCCTGCCCTTTTTTTGTTTATACTACTTTCTAAGATCAGCAAAAACAATGAGTTCTTCCCATTAATAGTCTAATTTTCTTTTGTGGGCAAAGAATGTGAGGGTTCTAAAATGGAAAGGCAGGCCATTTGCTAGAACGCGAAGCTTAAAGAGGAGTTACTTGAAATTGCTCTAAGTAAATATTTACGCATAGAAAGTAGTTGATTTAATTACCTTTTTAAAATGACATCAAATTGGAATCTTCTCGGGTTACCTGTATTCCACATTGATGATTAAGGTGGTTTATACGCTTATGACATAGGCGAAATGAAGTGCTTGTAATAATGTGCAATTTGGTTGAGGTGAGAGGTAAGAAGGCAATATAAAACAGAACTAAAAGATAAAGAATGTAGGACATTAGTTTGTCTTTGTTTATTACATTTTTAAACGTTCTTCTATTCTTCGATGATATTGCAGTGAATTAAGTCAAACAATGAAATTCAGATTCATATATCTAACCTCACATAGTAGAATTTAAGATTTTGTTATTGTATTTTTTATGTTAGGCTTGTTTAGTGGAAATATGAACTAGGAAATGAGAATAATAGTTATTAATATATCCCAAATAGTTGTCAAAGAGAGAAACAGCTATTTTCTCCCATTTTCCTTGTTCCCTTGATCAGAAAACAACGGTAACCTTTAGTCTACGTTCGGATATATTCTCTGTGCCTGTATTTTTGTATTTGGCATCTCCTCGGGCCATGGAGAAATCAAGGAACAGGAACTAGCTAAAGTCGAAGGCAACAACGGCTGCCTTACTGGAGCTAAGTAGAGCCCTATGTTCATATTTGTTCAGCTCGATTCAGAAAATTTAATTGTGATATAGGTTTAATCAATGGGAGCCAATATTTTCTTTGAATTTGTTATCACCCAAAAGCTTTGTTTGGCAAAAGAAAACCTTTACATAATTGCAGATTTATTTTATTATAAATTATATTTTAGAGGCTATCGATTTGAATGAGAGTAAGGCAGATTCCATATATATTGATGCGTCCTGGATCTGAATTTCGAACAGATTCGGGCTGATCCGCTTGTCCTTATTCCGGCTCCGTTTACTGAGTTTGGATCCTGCACACCACTAAAAAGAACAGGAGGCCAGTGCGTTGGCGGGAAGTTGTCACACCAAAAACACTCCGACGCTCAAGTCAGTAAATAGCCTTCGAAATATGAGAAGGTCACAGAAACTGAGAATTGAGAGAGAAAGAGAGAGAGAAAGCAGGAGTGTGTGTTTCTCCAGATGAAAGAGAGACGAAGTTGTCTTCATGAATCTAGATGGTGGGGAGGCAGTAAACGGCCCTCAGAAGTACGTTTGTATGCCTTGAGTTTTTGAGTGATAGTAGAAAATAGAGAATTGTAAGTCTGTGTCGTTGTGGACGTTGTGTGAGCAATAGCTTGCGTGAGTAGCAGGTAGCCTTATAAAAGTTTGCGTAACAGAAAGCGTGCCTGGAATGAGGATTCCAGGGCTTATTTATGGTTGAGAGGGTGATCTTCCTCCTTTGGAAGGAGTGATCCCTTACATGATTATTGGTTGGCCTGCCTTTCAGAACTGATACCAGTTGCCAAATGAATTAAGATAGTTTCCTTCCACGACGGTCAGCGGCTTTCCAAATTTCTTACCTTCCTTCTGTGTTTTTTACCGTTGTAGCGCCCCAATTGGCAGGAGATTGGAAAAATCTGGTGCCTTCCTTACGAGAAAAGCGCCGATTTTGTCAATATCTGTTTTGGGAGCCAGTAGAGATCGTAAAAATCGCTAGGAGAGCCGTTGCTGGCTGTCTGATGGATCGTGGGCTTAAGTGGGCCAGGCCTGTAAAAAGCATTTTATTTTTGGCCTGTTGCTAAAGTGATTTCGGTCAACACTCGAGTTGACCGCCTGCGCCCGCGTTAGCCGCCCACTGGAGTCCAGACGGTCAACGATGGTATTGACCGTCTTGGGCCTTTCAAGCTTTGGACCTTCGCGCCCTGTTGGGCCGTTTTTAAGTTAAGAGTCTGGCATACCGTTTTGGGCCTCCGTTGACAATAGGCCAGCCCATATTTCGGTGTACCCATCACTAGCCCCCCATGCCGGTGGCCAAAATTTTGGGCTCCGGTATGTTCATGATGGAATACCCGTTACTGTCCTTTGTCGTTTGAGGATCCCGAAGGACTCTATGAAAAGCAGAGAGAAAAGTTTGACCGGAGTTGTTAACCGTTTTGGTCAGTTTCGGAGAAGAATATTGATCAGAATTGTTGACCGTCTTGGTCAATTCTGGAGAAGACTATTGACCAGAATTGTTGACCATTTTGGTCGATTCCGGAGAAGAATATTAACCAGAATTGTTGACCGTCTTGGTCAATTCCGAAGAAGACGATTGACCATAATTGTTAACCATTTTGGTCAATTCCGGAGAAGAATATTGACTAGAATTGTTGACCGTCTTGGTCAATTTCGGAGAAGAATATTGACCAGAATTGTTGACCGTCTTTGTCAATTCCGGAGAAGAATGTTGACCAGAATTATTGATCGTCTTTCGTCAGTTCCGGAAGACTTTCTGCCAGCCTTGATTGACGCGTGGCCATTAGTCAGTTTGCAGGCAAGAAGAGGACACGCGTCTTCTTTTGGTTGGGTGGATATCCTGGCCATTAATGTACCAGAGATCTGCCTTTTGAAAAACCAAGTAGGGAGGCGACACGTGGCAGGACTGATGGCGTCCTTAATGAGGGGTTTTAATGCGTGATTGTCATTTAAGTTTTCCCCATTCATTTCGAAAATCTTTACGGCTCATAGCCTTCATCTTCTTCTTCTCTAACTTTTACTCTTAGAAACCCTAATTCCTTTTGCAAACCATGGCATCCGTTGTAGACATCGCCTCCGTTCTGAGAGAGAATGGCTTTAAAGCACTGTGCATTGAATTCAATGTCCCGAAGAAAATCGCATGGAGAGTCCCGGGAAGGAATGACAGAGCCTTTTCTCCTCTAGCAGGGCATATCACAGTTTACAAGGCCCACCTGAGGAGCAGCATTCGTCTCCCGTTGCCAAAAGATTTGCAGTCCCTTTTGAGAGCCATCCGAGTACCCATCGCCCAACTTCACGTCAATGCTATCCGGTATCTCTGTACTCTGTATATTTTTCTTCGAAAGCGTGGTAAGAAGCTGAGGATGTCAATGGTGAGGGTCCTGTTCAAAATAAACCAAGGAGGAGAGTGGATATCACTCGTCCCTCGTCCTGGCCTAAAAATAAATACGACTATATACGACTCGTTGAAGAATTGGAAGAATCGATTCTTCTTCGTGAGCGTGGGGGCAACCTGGCCCCTTCCGAAGGACTGAGGTTAGGTCCCAGAGGCGTATACGGGGACACCGTCTGTGGCAGAGACGGCGACCCAGGAATAGTTGACTAAGTTAATGAAGGAGAACCCATACGAGTTCAAGCGAGATTTCCTGGTTTCTCGGGCGGAGACCAAGAAGGTGAACTGGGGTCCGCCATCCCCGGTTCAAAAACCCACATAGCCAGTAAGGATGATAAGGCCTAAGGATTCCAAGGGTGTGATCATCCGCATGCGGCACACTGACGAAGGATTTATTGGCCCGCTGCCGGAGAAGGTGCTGGAGACGCCTTCATCGTCGTCGTCCCGTATCGATTACATTGCTGCCAAAATCTGCAGCGGGCCTGGTAGCACTGTGGGCCTAGAGGCAACCTAGCCGGTGGAATCAGGAGAAGAGTCATCCTAGCGCAGCTTGCACCGCAAGCGGCTCCTTGTGCAGTGTTGACAGAATCCTTTACGGAGCCTGCTTGCGAGCCAGTGGTGGAGGCGCGGGAGCCGTCCGTTAGCTCTCCAGTAGCGCAGATTCCTGCTGTGGAGCGAATGGTAGAGCACGACCCTCCAGCTACTGCTCCGGAGGCTGCAGTTGAGGAGCCTGCAGTAGCCATGGATGATACTGAAGAACTGTTGGAGCGAATTTTGGAGGAGGCCGCCACTAGTTTGGCTCAAGAGGATGCTCCTGATCCACCGCCACCTGGGCTAAGTCTGGAGGCCAGGCCCGTGAGACCCGCGAGGAGATTGTGGGAGGTATGATTCTTGGCGATGGCTTCCGTGTATTTTTTTCTTTCGCAGATTTCTAACTTATTATTTGTTTGCCTCTTGTGCAGTCATGGAAGTAGGCATCCGCTGTTATCAAAGTGGTGGATCAGCGAGACCAGGTGATTGCCAATAGAGAGGCTGAGATCGCCTGGCTGGATGCCAGGCTGGCGGCTTCGGTGAGCGAGCATCGCAAGGAGACTGCAGCCCTCGAGGCTGTCTTGGCCGGAGTGGAAATGGAGAACGCTGAGCTGAAGGCTGAGGTTGCTCAATTTAAGGAGGAGGATGATCGAAGCAAAGCGCACCTCAAACGGCTTGCTGAGTAAGTTGCAACCTTGGAGAATGATTTGACTCTTCGGATCCGCCCCAACGAGGTCGAGGGCATGATGCATGCGCGACTGTTGGAGCGGATCAATGTTGGTCGGCGCGTTGCGCAGCTGATTTACCCTGATTTCCTAGTAGCGCTTATCAATTTGTCCAACAGAGCATCGTAACATAAAGATGACCTCGTGGGGGAGCCCCGTGATATTCAGGGGCCTCCACCGCCCCCGTAGCCTTTTGTACATTTTTTGTGTCCTCCCGTGTGTTTATATACGTAAAATGTAATTTGTAACACATTTAAAGTAATAAAATGGAAACTCTTTCAATTCTGTGTCTATTTATTTTTACTACTCGTGTTTGCATGCTTTGTTGCATGGGACGGCCAACTGGGTTGGCCAGTTGCCGTTGTTGGGCTACCTAAGAAGCAAGGTTCTTAGGCTTTGCAGGCGGTTGTGTTAACCAGCCTAGTGGCGTTGTCCAAGTGATGACTTGGACGGCCAACGTTGGAGAAGGATGCTTCTCCCTTCAACCGTCGCTGACTGATCACGCTATCTCCCTATAGAGGAGGTCGTTGCGTATGCTACGTAAGCCCCCTAAGGTTTTGACCGCTATCGGGCCACTTGGATGACCAAGGTTTAATACGACCGCTAATGGGCTACTCAATAACCGAGGTTTATATTAGGCCGCTTATGGGCCCGCTGGATGACCAGGGTTTATAATAGACCGCTCATGGGTCACCTGGATGACCAGGGTTTGGATACGACCGCTAATGGGCCGCTCGGATGACCGAAGTTCAAGTTTGACCGCTTATGGGCCGCCTAAATGACCAGGGTTTAATGAGAGGGTGAAGACCCTCTCGACTTAGGGACAGTTTAGGTCAGGTAACCTGCAAAGAAAACATATACACATGCACATAGGAAGTACGCTAAGTAAACACTTATTTTTCGCGAAATCAAAACAAGCAAGCGAGTGCAAACAATGATGCAATGCCTACCTGTGTCTGCTACTGGAAGTATCGTTTGAGGTGGATGGCGTTCCACATTCGTGGAACCAGTTTTTCGTCCTGGCTCCGAAGTTTGTAGGTTCCGTTTCGCAGGATGGTGGAGACGAGGAAAGGCCCTTCCCAATTAGGAGAGAGATTATTGCGGCCGGCCAGCTTGCCTGTGGCCTCGACGCCTCGTAGGACCAGGTTTTCTATATCGAATCATCGCGCCTTAACTTTTTTATTGTAGTATCGGGCGATCCGATGTTGGTAGGCTGCTGTCCATACTCTGGCAGCGTCGCTGGCTTCCTCTTACAAGTTAAGTGCTCCCTGATTTTTTGAAAGTTAGTCAGTGGGTCAAAGGACTCCACCCTGAGACTTGGAAACCCGATTTCGATAGGGATTACCACCTCAGTCCCGTAACAGAGGCTGAAGGGTGTCTCGTGTATTGGTTCCTTCGGGGTTATTCGATAAGACCAAAGAACAGAAGGGAGCTCGTCCGCTTAGGAGCCCCCTGTATCCTCTAGCTTAGTCTTTAACCCGTGGAGCAGTGTTCAGTTTGTCACCTCCACCTGTCTGTTTACTTGGGGGTATGCCACCGAAGTGTGGACCAACTTGATACCAACGCTGGTGCAATACTTGGTGAAGCGTTTTCCAGATAATTGGGTCTCGTTGTCAGTCACAACGACCTCAGAGACGCCGAATCTACAGATGATGCTCTGGCGGAGGAACTCTAGGGTGTTGTGCTCTGTTATCTTAGTCAGTGGGATGGCTTTGACCCACTTGGTGAAGTAGTCGATGCCTACGATGATGAATTTCCTTTGCCCCATGGCAATGGGAAACGGGCTGAGGAGATCGAGCCCCCATTGCGCGAAGGGCCAAGGGGCCTGAAGGGCCTTCAGATCTGCGGATGACTGGCGGTGAAGGTTGTTGTGAAGTTGGTAGCTTTCACATTTCTTCACAAACTCCAGCGCGTCTTTTTTCATCAAGGGCCAGTAATAGCCCTGGCGCATGATCTTGAAGGCCAAGTTTTTTCCGCCAATGTGCGACCCACAGATCCTGAGGTGAACTTCGCTTAAAGCGTAGTTAACCTTTTCGGGAGTTAGACAGGGGAGGTATGGAGTCGAGTAGCCACGACAGTATAACCGTCCGTCAACAGCAGCATACCAGCCGGCTATCTTCTTGACCCGTTTGGCCTTCTCCACATCCTCCGGCAACGATCCGTCCGCCAGATAGTTCAAGAAAGGCGTCATCCAGTTTTTCACTTCAAAAATCTGCATTGCGTCTCGCTTTTCAATGCTAGAAGCGTCTAGGATCTCCCACATGTCCCTCGAATATTGTTCTGGGTTTTTGGCTGCAGCGGCTTTAGACAGCTGGTCTGCCTTCCAGTTTTCAATTTAGGGAACGTGAACCAGGGTCAGCTTGTCGAAACCCTGGGCGACCTCCCTTGCCTTTGTCAAGTACTTGGCCAAGAGAGAGTTGTTCGCCTCAAAGTCCCTGTTAACCTGGTTAACGATTAACTCGGAGTCGCTGTAAACTGCTAATCTCTTGGTAGAGCACTCATTGGCTAACCGTAATCTGGCTAATAGGGCCTCGTACTCGACAACGTTATTGGTCGCCGGGAAATTAAGCCTGAGGGAATATTTCACCTCAAACCCGTCGGGGGTCGTAAGGACCACCCCAACTCCACTGCCCGTGTCCGTAGACGATCTGTCAATGTGGAGTATCCATTCCAGAACTCTAACAAGCAGTTCCGTGCTTTCTTCGGGCAGTTCCTCAAGGATTGGGCTTGTAGTCTCGACAATGAAATCAGCCAGCGCCTGTGCCTTTATAACAGGCTTGGGCTGAAATTCGATGTCGAACTCGTCCAACTCGATAGCCCATTTTACCAAATGCCCAGAAACGTCGGGTTTTTAGAGTATGTTTTTCAGCGGTTGGTCCGTGAGGACCACTATCCCGTGGGCCTGAAAATTGGGCCTTAACTTCCGCGCGGAGAATATTAGTGCCAAGGCTAATTTTTCTGCATGTGAGTAACGGGCTTCTGGGTCGGTCAACGTTTTACTCACGCAGTAGACCAGCCGCTGGGCGTCAGAGTCCTGGCGCACGAGGACAAAACTGAGGGACGCCTCCGACACTGTCAAATAAAGATATAATTCCTCTCCACCCTTGGGTGATATCAACAACGGTGGGCTGGCCAAATACCGTTTCAGTTCATCGAAAGTGGTTTGGCATTCCGCAGTCCTTTGGAACCTATTGAATTTCGTTCTTGTAATGGCTTTAAAGAAGGGCTGGTACTTGTCACCGGACTTCGCAAGAAAGCGGGACAGTACTGCCAGACATCCTTTATATTCCACGGTGGAGCCATGTCGGTAGAGCCTTGATCTTCTCTGGATTTGCCTCGATCCCCCGTTGGGAGACGATGAAACCCAGGAATTTGCCGAAGGCTACCCCGAAGATACACTTAGTTGGGTTCAGCTTCACGTGATGCTTGCGGAGCACCTTGAATGAGTCCTCCAGGTCGCGGATGTGGTCGCCGGTGACCTTGCTCTTGACGAGCATGTCGTCGACGTGGACCTCCATGTTGTGACCAATATGTTTTTTGAATATTTTGTTGACCAAGCGTTGGTAGGTCGCTCCAACATTTTTAAGTCTGAAAGGCATTACTTTATAGCAGTAGGTGCCCTGATCGGTCATGAACGAGGTGTGCTCCTTATCCTCTGGACTCATCTGGATCTGGTTGTAACCCGAATAGGCGTCCATAAAGCTTAGCAGCTCATGTCCGGCTGTTGAATCAACCAGCAGGTCGATCCCGGGCAAGGGAAAGCTGTCCTTCGGGCAAGCCTTATTAACGTCGGTAAAATCGATGCACATTTGCCATTTTTCGTTGCTTTTCTTTACCAAGACGACATTAGAGAGCCAGTCCGGGTATTGGACTTTCCTAATGAAGCCTGCGTCCAGTAGCTTTTTCACCTCCTCTCGGATGGCGATCAGCTTTTCAATAGAGTGGTTCCTCCGCTTCTGCTTGACGGGTTTTCGGTTGGAGTCAAGCCCCAACTTACGAACCATTATCTCTGCCAAGATTCCAGGCATGTCTGTTGGAGTCCACGCAAAAAGGTCAGCGTTCCTTCGCAGGAACACAATCAGTTCATCGCGCAATGGTTCGGTGAGTGAGCCGCCGATCTATACACACTTCTCCTGCTCCTCCGGGTCTAGTGGGATTAGATCCGTGGCTTTACCGGACTGCGCTTGCTAGAGGATTGTCTCGTCCCAATGGTCAAGTTCTCCAACTGTTCTAGTGCTGCCGCTTGGGACAATCTGTGACATATAACAGGTTCACTCGGTAACTTGGTCGCCCGGTACCTCCTCGACACCGTAGGATGTGAAAAACTTCATTTTGAGGTGTGAAATTGAAGTGACCATCCCGAACGCTGTCAAGCACGGTCTGCCCAATATGGCGTTGTATACTGAGGGTAGGTCGACCACCAGAAAGGTGAGTGTTCGACTTGCTATTTTCGAATACGTACCCAAGGTGACATCTAATTGGATAGTCCCCTAAACGGGCACAGGCTCGTTATCGAGGCCGTATAATGGGCCTTCCGCGGGTTTTAGTTGATTCTTTTTTAAGCCTAACTTGAAGAACACATCCAAGTAAAGCAAATCTCTAGAACTTTCATTATCAATAAACACTCACTTCAATTGGTAGTCTATACTACTGTCTGAAACTAGCGTGGATACAACGAGGGGATCAGCATGGGGGGACGCTACATGAGCTAAGTCGTCATCACTAAAGCTGATAGTGTTATCCGCCGTGCGCTGCTTCTTCCTCCCAGCCTGCTGTTCCTCGCCACCAGATGGGTTTTTAGCAGGTCGGGTGGTAACCATGTTAACCACCCCTACTGCAACCCGATTTCAGGAAGGAATCTGCTCTTGCCCCTCTCCGCCAGCTGCTCCAGAGCTCTGTCCAGGATCCCTGATAAACTTGGAGAGATGCCCTCTGCGAATCAGCTCCTCGATCTCCCTCTGTAGTGCCTTGCAATTCTCAGTTGAATGGCCAGCAGAGCGATGGAAGTCACAATACTTCGACTGGTTTTTAGAGTCCTTCTTTAGTAGTTTTGACCACTTCAAGAATTTTTCTCTGCAGATCTACATGATGACATTCGAGCTTGTGTCCGTCAGAGGTGTGAAGCTGGTGGGCCCATAATCTCTGCGCTCTGAGGGCCCAGTTCGGCGTTACTTCTGGCGGGAGTGATCTCCACCGCTATATTTCCTTTTTCCCTCTCCAGGGAACGATTGAGGCGGATTCACCCACTCTGGACGTTTTTCCTCGTTAGCCTCCTCTGCTGCAGCATAGGCCCGGGTGATGGATTCTGCCTCCCGAAAGGTTTGAGGATTTTTGTGGGCCAGGTGCTTGAAAAAGTCACCATAGGTCAACGCAGAAATGAAACTGCCCAACTTCATCTCCTCTGTGATCCGAGAAATCCACCTGGCCTCCGCCACAAAACGATCTAGGAATCGCCGTGGGTTCTCTCCCGGTTTCTGCTTGATGAGGGAGAGATGCCACGGGTGTTTCTCTTCCCGTCGGCTCGAGGCGTACTGAGTTAGGAAGAGATCCGTGAGCTCACAGAAACTGCTGATTGTGTCTGAAGGGAGGTGATGGAACCAAATTCGAGTATCTCCCTTCAGCGTGAGTGGGAAGCAGCGACACATTACTGAATTTTTTAACCCTTGTAGACTCAGATAGGTGTAGAAGTGATTTAGGTGGTCAACCAGATCACTGCTCCTATCGTATGAGTCAAGGAACCGTATCTTGAACTTGGTAGGCAGTGGACGGCTCAGGATCTCCGCTGTGAAAGGAGATCAGTCCAAGTCGATGGCACACTCCTCATCTTGGAACACACTGTTCCAGATTTTGTCCATTCGCGAATCTGCGCGAGTGGCGTTTGCTGATCTTTTGGAGTTAAGGTAAGCCCTCAATTCCTTCTTGTCTCTGGAGGGTTCAATAGCCGGTTGGCTGCTGCCTCCAGCAAATCTGGCAGTCTTGGAGGCTCGCTCTTGGACTGCGTTCTCATCTTCGGCTCGAGAGTATCGGAGATTTCTTCTCTCCGGACTTTCTCGTGGAGACGTGCTCCCGCAGCGTTCTTCAGGCCTGTTATGGCCAATAACGTGGGAGAAGGCTGGGACTGGATGGCTCCTGTGTCTCTTGGGCCTTTTGGATGGCATCTTTTTCCTCTGGCCACCTTTTTGGTGGCCGGTGCTGGGACGGCTGCCGGATGAACCGCTTGCAGTCGCTGCTCGTTCTGAGTGCAATGTATTTGGAGCAGACGATTGTTGGCTTGCATCTACTCCATCAGCTGCTGAAAGTAGGGCGCTGGCACTCCACCCATTGTCCCGTTGACCGCAGTATCAGCAGCGTGGTCCTGATCGGGATTGGTGGTGTTTCTAGCGGGATCGCTAGCTTAGGCTTTCGTGTTCACCATTGCGAATGTAGAGTCAGATGGTGAATGAGAGAGCGTTGTGCGAATTTGTGGTTGGCTTTTATAAGCGCTTCCCACTGACGGCGCCAATGATGCGTCCTGGATTCAAACTTCGAATAGATTTGTGTTGATCCGCTTGTCCTGGTTTCGGCTCCGTTAATTGAGTTTGGATCCTGCACACCACTAAAAAGAACAAGAGGTCAGTTCGTTGACGGAAAGTTATCCCACTGAAAACACTCTGATGCTCAAATCAGTAAACAGCCTTCGAAATATGAAAATGTCACAGAAACTCAGAATTGAGAGAGAAAGAGAGAGAGAAAGCAGGAGTGTGTGTATCTCCAGATGAAAGAGAGACGAAGCTATCTTCTTGAATCTAGATGGTAAGGAGGCAGTAAACGGCAGTCAGAAGTACGTTTATATGCCTTGAATTTTTTAGTGACAGCAGAAAATAGAGAATTGTAAGTCTGTGTCGTTGTGAGCGTTGTGTGAGCAATAGCTTGCGTAAATAGCAGGTAGCCTTGTAAAAGTTTGCATAACAGAAAGCGTGCCTGGAATGAGGATTCCAGGGCTTATTTATGGTTGAGAGGGTGATCTTCCTCCTTTGGAATGAGTGATCCCCTGCGTGATTCTTGGTTGGCCTGCCTTTCAGAGCTGATGCCAGTTGCAAAATGGATTAAGATAGTTTCCTTCCACGGCGGTCAACGACTTTCCAAATTGCTTACCTTCCTTCTGTATTTTTTACCGTTGGAGCGCCCCAATTGGCAGAAGATTGTGAAAATCTGGCGCTTTCCTTACGAGAAATACACTGATTTTGTCAATATCCATTTTGGGAGCCAACAGAGATCGTGAAAATGGCTAGGAGAGCCGTTGCTGGCTGTCTGATGGATCGCGGGCTTAAGTGGGCCAGGCCGGTAAAAAGCATTTTATTTTTGGCCTGTTGCTAAAGTGATTCTGATCAACGCTCGAATTAACCGCTTGCGCGCGCGTTAACCGCCCGCTGGAGTCCAAACGGTCAACGATGGCGTTGACTTTCTTGGGCCTTTCAAGCTTTGGATCTTCGCGCCCTGTTAGGCCGTTTTTAAGTTGACCTTCTGGCATACTGTTTTGGGCCTCCGTTGACCATGGGCCAACCCATATTTCGGTGTACCCATCATA